>CM067216.1:144194167-144499010 GCA_034190945.1 Octodonta nipae | reverse complement strand
ACAAAACGTTCTCCATGCTGATACCAAAACTGAGGCCCAAACGAGAGGAACCTGAACATCCAGACTTATAGAAGTAAGAACCTTTTTGATACATTTCTATTCTTATTTAAATTTTGTGTTTTGTATATTTTTCGTATTTTATGTAACATATTTTAAACTTCATAGATATGTTCACTTTAATTTTATTTTATTTCCATATTTGTATTGTTTTTGCTACTTAGCTAGTCGTCCAGTAATTCCAAAAGTTGATGTTACAGCATCACTTTTCCTTGGTAAAGGGGAGCTGTTAGGCGTAATATCATGCACGTGTATGATACAAACTATCATTTTCGCTGACCATTTCCTGCTTCATTATGTAAACGTGGGAACGCATCGACTTGACCGTTCTTTTGATTAGTCACTTTTCTTTAATGTTATAAATTCAGAGCGACGCGGTCCCACGGTAGTCATTTATCGTTAGATATACTTGTACCATTAGTTAGTTTCATTTAATTTTCAATTGACCGTTTTATTTTAATTTTAATTTTTTTGTATTTCATAAATAGAGTTTTAAAAAACTCAAAAGTGATTTACAAGGTATAAATATGATTATACGACGTCGTATATTTAGAATATTCATATGACAACACCATGGAACCGTTAAAATCGCCCTCATGTCATATTACACGATACAGAAATTCCCAGAAATGTCCATTGCACGTGTAAAAACTGCTGACGGCTGACAAAGCAACCCGTAGCTTATAAATGCACATGCGGTGGCTGTGAGCGTCATTAGTGTATCTCACTTTTTGCTTCATTTTATTTCGATATTGATGTCAAGTAAATTTCAAGTAATTTTGTGTCTTTAATATATTTCTTTAAAAAGCAATTGTGTTTGTGTAGATATAAAATTGGCGCAGTCAGTACGAGTGTTCCGAAACGACTAGAATTTAGGTACATATTAATAATTACACAAATAAATCTATACTATTATTTTGAACGACAACCTATAATAAGCTGATCCAATGATTTTAATATTTTATTTAAGTGCACATTTATTTATACATTTTGCCATTGTCAATTTGACAATATAATGTGATTTCGACTTTTAATATTGTACAAACACTCGATTTTTAAACAAAATAGCTATGACAAGACCAGGTGCTACCACCCCAACTGTGGAACCCTATAAAGTATGAAGGTATCTTCTTAAATACATTCATTACATCCGCCCATAGTATGGCGACCGATATAACCTACAGATCCTATTTATCCTCCATATAAAAATAAACTCCGTGGCAGGGCAGCAAAACCCTATTCAAATGACTAACACTGTAACTCGTCTGGGGAACCATTTCGGACATCCTCGAGCCCTATCGGCACTCACTCAGGATCTCCAACGTATAAAACAATTACCATTTGAATCACCGTTAACACTAACTCACTAGAGTTCAGCCCAACGGCAAAATGCTGGCCACAGTCAAAAACTAAATTTAACTTATCAATTTGAATTAGAGAGCCAAGTTTATTTAATTGCAAAAGCGCAATGAACATCTGCAATTAAATGCAAGGTAATGAAGCAGTTAACCAGAAAATAGTGATTATGGAATCAGACATAAATGAGATAAACGATGACAAAAGGTCCTAAAAAATATTGTGGATACTCTTGAAACTAAAGTAGATGACATCGATTCCATCCAAAGCCACGTAAAAGTTGAAATCAGTGCTATCTAAAACAAAGTGGAACCAGAAATGCGAAAAATACAAGATTTGCAGAGAGAGAAATACCAGAACACCGTGTGTACCAAAGTTTCCATTAGCATAGCACCCACTGTTAGTGTGAACGTCGACGTCGTGGTGCTGTCGCATACTTTACATTTATTTCGTTATCATATCGAAATGGCCCGTACCAAGCGAACCGCTCGAAAATTGACTGGTGGTAAAGCACCTAAAAAACAATTAGCCACAAAGGCAGGACGTAAAAGTGCGCCCGCTACAGGCGTTATAGACCCGGCACAGTAGCTCTTCGTGAAATTCGTCGCTACCAAAAAAGTACCGAATTGTTGATCAGAAAACTGCCATTCTAACGTCTTGTTATCACACGGGATTTTAAGACCGACTTAAGATTTCAGAGCTCAGCAGTAATGGCTTTGTAAGAAGGTAGCGAGGCTTATCTTGTTGGTCTTTTCGAAGATACCAATTTGTGTGCTATCCATGCGAAACGTGTAACCATCATACATACAAACATACAGCTAACTGAGACGTATACATGGTGAACGTCTATGCACAAACGGCAGTGGATGAACAAGGTAATTTCGACAAGATCTTCGCAATCCTAGACAAAAGATACGACAATCAATCCTTGAGCTAGGTATACCTACTAGGTGCAACTAAGTGGAAAAACACAAAAATCCGAAAAGGGTCTACAAGAATTCAAAGCAGAAATTAAACGATTCGTACACCTGTCCTAACAAGATCTACCAGAGGAAACGAAATATCAAATGGCCAGACAGAATTTTATAAATAGTATCAGAGACGTTGAAGTGCAAAGAAATTTAAGACTTACTGGCATTAAGAAGAACAATGAAGGTTTACATGTCCAAGCCGAGAGTATGAGCAGTTTCTTTCAATCAGGACGAACAAGAACCATCTCTTCAGACAGTGCTGACTGGAATAAACAAACTACTTGAACGGTCACAAAGAACTGGGACGAGAGGTGCCTGTTTCCGTTGGGACAGAAAGAACACTTTCAACCTGACTGCAGAGTAAGGCTACCGGAACGATCACCAACCAGGGGTAGCCAACAAAACAACCTTATGTTCAGGAACCGTCAGTCAGTCAACATAAGGGGTGAATGCTGACTAACCCTCCACCAAACCCGGACAGTATCCATCCCGTGATTTAGCCGAGATAGCAGCAGCCTAGTTATCGGGGCACCATCAATAGCAGGGCAATCACCATCACTTTTGACACCGGCTCCGCTGTGTCCATTGCCAGGTCCAGAGTTTTGAAGTCATCGGAAATCCAGTTAACAACAGGAACCGGCGAGTCCATGTCAATACAGGGTGAAGCAGATGTCGTGCTACAGATAGGGGACAACAAAATCCGGCATATGGTCCTAGTAGCGGGGATTGAGGACAATTTTATACTTGGTATGGGTCTAATTAGCCAACATGAGTTCATGTTCGAACCGAGATATGATGTTCTCCCTTTCCTAAATGAGGATTTGTATTGACACGGCCCGTCAGCAACTCAGCGACCATAAAAATTGTTGTAAATCCTCAACCAGAATTACCGGTCGGATGGAACACAGTATCCATAGGCAGCTAGAAAGCAATCCTGGGAGCTGCGTTGGAATGGTGGAGCCCGTACATTCAGCTCATGACTACTTGGTTGGACGGGCTACATTTAAACCGGACGAGATATACCAATTAGAGTCCTGAATATGTCCAACAACATCAGAATTGCCAATGGTCAAGAAATAGCTGTTTCGAGCCAGTAGACACCATCATCTATTGCGAAGAAGCGTAAAAGACATCGGTGAAGGAGAAGGACCCAGTAAAGAGTTTCTAAAACAGTTTACCGATCATTTGACCCCCCATATATCAGAGGAACAGCAGAAAGTCAAGAAATTTATCGCAAATCACTGGCAAATTTTAATAGTTGAGATGGTACTATCGGTGGTAAAACATCCTCCAGCACCGAATAGATACCGGGAACGCTCAACCCGTCAGAATACCAGCTAAGCGACTACCATTGGAGCAACAACAGGTAGTCGAGGAAAACATGTTACAAAATGGAGTTATTGAGCCATCCATAAGCCCATGGTCTGCTCCCGTTGTTTTAGTGAAAATGAGGATGGTACCAATCATTTTTGTGTTGATTACTGAAAATTGAACGATGTTTGAAGGAAGACAGCTATCCACTTCCCCGAATCGATGACACTCTAACCCTAAGCCTAAAGAGTGGAAATTGGCAGGTTGGACTACATGCAAACGACATAGAAAAGACAGCGTTCTCCACCAATAAAGGGCTGTTTCAGTTCACGGTAATGCCGTTTGGATTATGTAGTGCTCCCGAAACATTTGACAGGCTAATGGCGTATGTATTGACACATGGAGAACATGCTTGTATAACCGACGACATTCTACATGGGCAGACCCATCTGAAAAACCTTGGCGAAGTACGAATGCATTCTGAGACTAAGAATGTTCCGTTCCAGAGAAGTTCACATGTCGTCAGTGACAAACGAAGACATAGAAGCCATTCGTGATTGCCGTCAGACCGTGACTACAAGACTCTGTTCGTACAGCATTTGTTGAGCCACCGTTGCAACCTCTACATCGTCAACCACTGAGGAGACTTTCCGTGAATCAGGATTGTGATACTATTCAGACGACTGAAGCAACACTCTGTTTCACCCAATCACAGCGTTGCCTACACAGTCCGGCAAGTATATTTTAGACACTGACGCCATCAACACAGGTTTGGGGCCGTCCTATCCCAGTGCAAGATGGTGAAGAGCGGATGATCGAGTATTATGACTGTGGATTCTCGAAATCGGAAAGAATTATTGGGTACCAGAGAGTACTTCTTGCAATAATCAGAGCTTTAAACCATTTTCACAAATATCTACATGGTCTCAAATAGCTGTTGGACATGAAGACACCGGAAGGACAACTGGCCAGGGGGATGGAGAAATTACAATACGATTTCAAGCCGATATATTGTTAGTAGTCGAGAACCTTCATCAGTTGCGCTCCCCTTAACTGATTGCAATATCGAATAATTTACTGATTATGTATTTAGTACATATACTTAACCGAATTTAATATTTTATCGCGAAATGAATTTCGACATCTAGGAGTTTCAGGAAAACAAGCTACATGTCAAAATTTTCTTGTTGCTGATTCTTAAAGCGTGAGCGTAATTGCAAAATAAATCGCTCTGGCAGGTTTAAGTAGATACAGGTCAGAAACACATCCGATTTCAAGTTATATATTTTGTTGCTGATTCACCCAGTATTAATAATCATTGCTACCATCAGCAACAAAATTAGTTCTTTCATTGTACTGGAAACATCAAAAATTAAGCTAGCAAGGTCTGTTTAAGAGAATACCGGTCGGAAACTCCTAATTTGGGTTATGTATTTTGTTGCTGTCTCTCCAAGTTACAAAAATCATTGACACCATGAGCAACAAAATCGTTTCAATTATTCTGGAATAATCAAGAGTTAAGCTAACATGACCATTATAAATTGTAATATTAAAAAAAATGGGGGTCTTACAGCAGCAAATTAGCAACAAAAGTTTGTCTATTTGATTGTTTTTATTATCTCATATTTACCTATTTTTCCTGCTACCTTTATGTAAAATTAGCATTATTGTCGATTTTCTCAATATCATTTTTTAGCAATTAATTAAGCAACAAATTCTGAGATAGTTTTTTTTTAGTTTTTGTCAATTCGGCACTGGCAGTTTTATGAAGCTGAGAATAATGTGAAATTACTTATTATAAAATATGGGCTTTCACATCAACATGAAAATCATTCTTCATCAATAATCACAGAAATTTGAAAATTCCTCAATTATTTTAATAATAAAAGAAGCAAGAAGAAATTTAAATTACTTCTTTCAATAAATGTGTAAATAGAACAATTTTACATGTTTTCTATTCCAGCTCCTCTTCTAGTACATAATATATCAGATCATGATTTTTTGCTTTTCATTACACAGAATATATATTTTTCTGTGTTTATGTTTTAGGAATGGTGTTTAAAATGCTAAGATGTCAGCCATAAAATAAAACACTTGGCTACTCTGGATCAACCACAAACAAATAATTGATAGATATAAATTGGTATCTATAACTGTTACACATGTGAGGAGGGAATATGATCTTTATGTATTTCCTAATTATATTTTTGAGGTGGTATAAGCTTCTGAATGAGGTCACAAATCTCACAAAAAAACGAACGTGAAACTGAACTCTCCCCTTCCCCCATGCACAACGTCAGAAACCTAGAAACACTAACTATTTTGTGTATTAAATAATTTTTATTTTTAACAAGCGGAATATGATGTAGACAAGATCCTCAACCAAACAATAAAAATTTGAAAATACAATTTTTTTTAGTACTTACATTGGATAAACATATTTCTTTGAAAAATGAAGATTTTGTATTCATCTGCTATACACCCACACTGAACAGCATGCCGCCAATGAGTATTACTAGACAAAGTGCAACGATAATTATGGGTAAGTAGTAAAGTGCTTTTCGATGAGAAAAATTATAATTTCTTTTGAGTCATCTATTTGTCTAAGGTATGAAACAAGATAGATTATATGTAGCATTTTGACAACATGTTTCTTGTAGATATTGCGAATGGCAAAAGAGCTTACAGATAAAGAATTAGAATATTCTGCTAATAATCTGAGTGTAGTAATTATTGACAATCTGGATGTTGATGATAACTAGATCAATGATGAACCTGATCCAGTAAACTTTCTAAAGCTGAAGAAGGTATCATCATTCATAGTATTAAAACAACTGACGACGATGAAGAGAAAAAAGATGAAAATCAAAAACATACATGTTTAAGGTCTTCAAGAAATTTGAATAAATTCAATTTTCAAAATCCGACGTCATCAGGGATGGAGGTGAAAATTATATTATATCATTTGATTTTCAATCAGAACTGGAACAAAGTATGTGTTAAATAAACCAACAACCTCTAAGTAGAAAACGAGAAAGACCTAGGTCCAGCTTGGATGAAGATATTGTTGGAAAAATGAGAAAAAGGAGCACTAGTGCAATTCTTCCAGATCTAGTGCTGACAAATATGATTGGACATTGGTAAATATAATCGACAAAAGAAAAGTGTATGAAATGCATAACTATAAAGGCTTCTCATTTAGGTATAATTTGTGAGAAATTCAAAGTGCATTTATGTTTCAGAAAAGCAAAAAGTTGTTTCATACATTTTCCAAATTAATTAAAATTATCTTTACTATTTTATGTAAATAGTTTTAATCAGAATTTATTTCATGTAGCATAAAATGCAACATTGTTCTGATACCTCTATCAAAACTACTAAGCAGATTTTTTTCATGAAATTTACAAAAATTTGCAGTAAAGGGTTAGGAAGATTCAGTCTCAGGCATTACAGTTCTATCTATTACTAGGTATATGTATCTAAAATTAGTTTTAGAGAAATTCTTTGGGTGAAAGGGATAGAGTAATATTTCTAGAGCATAAAACAAATGCTCTATTTTAAAGTTTTATTAGGTACAAAATGATTTAATTATATTTTTTGAAGATATACAGTTTCAAATTGTGATTTTTTTTTGTTTCAAACAGACATCCAAATCATCCGTCACTTTACTAGATATTTTTGAACACTTAAACATGTTGTAAGAAGGAATGGTCACTACATTCAAATCTTTAAGGTAAAATTAAAAGAAAGACTCTATTCTATTTTTCTCAAGTTAAGAAATTCCACCTGATTTCAAATCATGTCTCAAACATTGACTGAAAGAGAAAAGAAAAACGATAATGTGCGGGTGGCTATTGGTAAGTTCAAAGAAACTAGATTTGATGTAAATCAGGACTAGAAACAGATGAAAAATCATCGATTTATTGGGATTAGAAACTAAAAATAAATGTACTGTGTAGCAATAGGTACTTACCTTTGAGAAGAGGCAAAGGTTGGAGTTCGACATCTTGCGAATTGCGATACCTCGAACTACCTTGTGACTTTTTGGTTTTCTTTTTGAGTGATCGCTTAGCAAACGGATCAATTCTATCGACGATTGTCGTAGTCGACATGCTGGTACCCAAGATGAATTCAAAAACAACTAATCAAAACACTATTTACAAGGGGCCGCGTTCGAGGGACAAATATCCTGCATTTCAATCACTTCCGATTTAACTGTGCCGTTATTCAACGTTGTTTCTTGTCAAATCGAACGTGCACCTTTCAAACGCATAATTTGAACTGATAATTGCAAGTCTTGGGGATCTTTGAATAATTGATAAATATCAATGACAGTGTTAACAACCACAAGGTGTGTGCTTGTAGTTCAGTGCACGCCCAATGATCATCAACAGCTTAATATTAGTTGCGAAATCCTCACAAGTCGGCGTAAATTCGTAACAGTGACCAACCGAGCAATGGAATCCGCGATAAATTCAACCAAAATTCTTCTAAATTGTCACACACAAATCCGATCACTTAACTGCCAAGATGCTATCCCGTATTTTCACCCGCCATCAGCTGGTTATATCCATCCAAAATCCGTTGAAAGAATCGATTTTCACTCGCCCTGTTTCCGATTATTCATTTCACAAACACTAAAGACTCTTCTAGCTGTTAGTTTGAAACAGTATATTATAGAAAATCCGAAAAAAACACTTTTTCGACTATGAATTTTGCACACACTCATTCGATGCCGTAAGTACCTAGGGCTGAAAATAGATGGGAGGTACGCGCAGGTCAAAACAACAACTATTAATTTATTTTCCACAAAAGTTAACAGTTTTCACATTAAACTCGTAAGCCTAAATACACTTCAACAATTTAGATAGAACTTTCTTTACTAGTATTGAAATTTTATAAGAAACTATCGCTTTTTAAGTACAAAATTTTAAGTGAAAATTTCAGTTTAACCAATCCACTACCTTATTGTTCTCGCATTAACCAATCAACAACCGATATTATCCGAAGAACAACCATCTTCCATTAATTTGACATTGACGGATTTTGGTAGTGTCTAACAAACCAACATATCAAGTAATAGCACAACAAGGCACGAGAGTGCATATAAAGAGATTAGTGGCTGTTTTCCAAGTACCAGAGCACAAAGTGATTTTGTGCCGCACAGTGCGGCAATTTTGGGACCATAAGGTTAAAAGTGTATTACTCATAGGTTATCAATTGATGTTTATGTGTACGAAAATTATTTACAGAATAATTCAGTAATGGCTGTTTTCCAATTATTAGAGCTCAAAGTGTTTTTGTGTCGCCCTGTACCGTAATTTTCGGGCGCTTCTTGGAACATACTTCATGTTTCATGATAAAGATTTATGTTTACTAAGTAAACCTACATAAAACATCCCAAAGGCACAGTTATTTCTTGTGCTCATTTGTGCGAGCCAGTGCTGTAATTGGAACACTCAGTGCTAGCACTGTGCCGCACTGTCCTCAATTGTGCGCTAATTGGAAAACAGGGCTTGTGTGCTATGCCATATAATGGCGGCACTTCACTTGGTGTAGCGTATTCCTCTATTTACTATATTTGTCCAAAAACGGCGATGTGTGGAGAGGTTATTCGCTATTTTTGCTTTATTTGAACAAATACGTTGAATACCGCTAAGAGCAAATACTCCTTACCGTCCACTTGTTGGTTTTCAATACACATCAAAGGAGTCAAATAAGCCAAATATTTGCTTTAGCCGTCCACACTTGGTTTATACAGTTGCATGCGGCGCTTCGATCGTGATCAACTAGTGTTGTTTTTAATGGCAAAGTAGTGTTTGTGGCAAAATGTAGTAGTCGAACAATAACATCATGAAGTTTCTCGAGTTGTACCAAATGCATCCTTGCATTTGGGACCCCAAACATACCAGCCACAAAAATAAAAATAACATAAATGATGCATGGATAGATATCCAAAACAATATGGGACAACCATGCACAATTGCTGATTTAAAGAAAAAGAGGGAATCTTTGGTGTCTGCTTTCAGGGGTTATAATACAAACATAATTTGGTCAAGTGCGAGTTGGACTCGCAAACTTAGGGTTCCGTACCACCTTCAAGATTCGAATATTCCAGTTTCAGACAAGCAGGGAATGAGTGCATTTTCTTATATTTACCGTTATATCTTTTAAATGAAGCGTTTTAAATTTATAAAAAATATACACTTTTATTTTCCACACATAGACTTTTTATTTTATCTGCTTTAGGATTCGCTTGATTTTTATCAGAATACATATGTATTTAATTTTCTAATTTGGCCCCCAAAAAGTAACATTAGAGTTTTATTTTACTAATAAACTTTCAGAGATGCCTTTTATAATCTACTGTCTGAGTTTTGGGGCTCTGTAGATTGGAAGAAAAAGAGCAAAATAGGTGAAAGTTTAAATTATAAATTATTAAATCTGTTATTCAAATTATTTAAAAATATAAATAAAACATATTTTTCAAAATTTAACTAGTGTAGTTTCTAAAGTGGGAATTAAGTCGATGTTTAATATTTTTGTTAATATCTATTATACAAATGATTTAAAAATATGATATATTTGTAATTCACATAATGAGCCTTTTATCTGATATATTACATGATGCGTTTGAAAAATGAATCTTTATTTTCCATTTAATTGTATAATTTGTCCCTAAAATTACTATGGGGTTTTCTAATAATTTTTTTTTTCATATTTTTCCTAGAAACAAAAAAATGAGGTCTTAGAGTTTGGGGAATAACGGGGAGAATGGGTAATTTTTTTAAAAATTTTTTTAATATATTTCAAAATATTCATTTTAAAAAATTAAAAATATATATTTGCATTCGTCATAATGAGCCCTATTATTTGATATATAACATGAACCGTTAGAAACAATTATATTTTTTTATTTTCCATTTAATTCTATAATTTGCCCCCCAAATTAATATTAAGGGTTTCTCCTTATTTTCCAGTAAAGTTCAGGTGAGGGGCTATACTTTCAGTTTTTCAAAATTTTCCAGCTTATGGTTTCGGTGATAGGGGGGATGGGTAAATTTTTTTATATTTTTGTTAATATATTTTAATTAATTTATTTTAAAAATATGAAAAAATATATTTGTTTTCGTCATAATGAGCCCTTTCATTTGATATATAACATGATGGGATAGAAACAATTTTAATTTTAAGTTTCCATTTAATTCTATAATTTGCCCCCCAAAATAAATATTAGGGGTTTCTCCTTATTTTTCCAGTAAAGTTCAGGTGAGGGGCTATACCTCAAATTTTTTTTCAAAATTTTCCAACTTATGGTTTCGGAGATGAGGGGGGGGAATGGGTAATTTTTTTTATATTTTTGTTAATATCTTTTAATTAATTTATTTTAAAAAGATGAAAAAAAATATATATTTATTTTCGTCGTAATGAGCCCTTTCATTTGATATATTACATGACCCGTTAGAAACAATTTTAATTTTATATTTTCCATTTAATTCTGTAATTTGCCCCCCAAAATTAAAAGTAGAGGTTTCTCCTTATTTTTCCAGTAAACTTCAGGTCAGAACCTATAAATCTATTTTTTTTCAAAAGTTTACGTTTTATAGTTTCGGGGATAAGGGGGGGGGGGATGTGTAAATTTTGGTATATTTTCGTTAATATCTTTTAAATTATTTTTTTTAAATATGAAAAAAATATATTTGTGTTGCTCAGAATGAGACCTTTCATTTGATATATTACATGATGCGTTTGAAATTTTTTTTATTTTTAAATTTTTATTTAATTCTATAATTTGCCCCCCAAAATTAATATTAATGGTTTCTCCTTATTTTTCCTGTAAAGTTCGGGCAACGTTCTATATTTCCTATTTTTTTCAAAATTTTAGGCTTAGTAGTTTCGGAGATCAAGGGGAGGGGAACGGTCGATTTTTTTAGTCCCCCCCAGAAGTACCCCTAATATTTTTTCTTTTACGATATGTACTCCTGATCGGGTCACCAAACTATACATTGGTACCAAATTTCAACCTCTTCCGTCCAATAGTTTAGGAGAAAATTGCTATATGATGTGACAGAGACAGAAATCCGGAGTGATATTATAAGGGTATCCATATATTTTATATACGGAACCCTAATTAAGAAACATCAGGAGCAGGCAAGTCTAGCGTATACAAACCCACATGGTCTGCTTACAAATACATGAATAGTTTTCTGGGAGCCATCAATAAATACAACCCATCTACGAATACTGAGGTAGGTAAAAAATAAATAAAAAACATTTTTCATTAATTTTGTTTATTTATCTTTACGGTGAGGCATGTGTATGGCGGCACTTCACTTGGTGTTAGCGTATTTTTGTTTTGTATCGCAATATTCGTCCAAATATTTCATGTATTCACAAATATTCCAAACGTGTCATCAACACATATCGCAAAACACTCAAACATGCCAATATGTTTGAATACAAGTCAACGCTACATGGGCAGCAACAGCAGCTTATTTTTACTATACCTTGTACGAAGTTATTAAAAAACCATTTTGTTTTTATTTTTATGACTGCTAGTTTGGGGTCCCAAATGCAAAGATGCACTTGATACAACTCCATTTTGCCACAAACACCACTTTTCATGAAAATCAACACTAGTTAATTACGATCGAAGCGTCTCGTGCAAGTATGTAAACCAAGTGTGGATGGTTAAAGCAAATATTTGGCTTTTCACTTATATCGCTACCTACGATATAAGTGAAAATAAGAGAGAAAAGCATACATAACTCCGTTATTTTTATGAGTAACTATATCGAGTATAGTATTATATCGTTGAAAAGCTCTAAAAATGTCCGATTTTTTTATGTCATAGCCAACTATGGTTTCCATTAAAAAAAAGATAAGTTTGTGTTATATCTCGAAAACGAGAGCTGACACGCAAACGAGAACATGACAATCATATTCGGGATACGATTCCCTTCAATTTTGATATTTACACTTTTTTTATAAAATCAAAAACAAAAGAGCTAGAGGGATTTGACTAAATCGACAGAATTTCGTTTTTTCAAAATATCTAGTAAGCCATGACTTTTTACAAAAATCCGAAAGCGTCATTAAATTGGGCCAGTAAAACTGCAAATCTTTTCCAATTTAACCATTGCTCCGCTAGTTTCCGAGATCCCCATACTGATCATCAAAAAAACTCACCCTGTATACGGAACCCTAATAAAATAAAATAATTCTGATTTTAGTTGACAAACTATATTTACAAAGCAATGAAAGTTGCAATCGAATAACTTTAGGGACGGTTTCAAATTTGTTGGTTCTTTTGGATTAATTTAGTTTAGACTTTCACATTTGAATCAATGCATCTTATGATTTTTTCTCCAAGCAATCAGGCGGCACTGTTGCTGTTATTTGTTTGTCATGGACAGTATAGACGTAAATAATGATATTTTTATTACATGTTATTTAGTGATTTAACCAATATTATAAATAAATTTTGCCATTCTGCATTTCATGTCGTAAGTAGCTATCAAAGAAAACAAAAAAAAAACTCGGTTGAGGGACAGAGGAGAAAATGGTACCGAACTGTTTTCTCTTTGCCTATTTATATATAGATATAAAAATGTATTTTTAGCTACTTGATTCTCCAAACATATACAAGTTCTGTAAATGTTTGTATAGAATTAATTATGAAGAAAATAATACTGTAAATGTAATAGCATATGTTCCCCTGTAATTAAAGTACAGTACCTATGATAAAAAAAGATTTCAAAGGATTGCATCAAAATACAATATTGCTCAAACATTTATCACAATAAAATTTATAGAAATGTTAGCTTTTTTTGGTCATATATACATATGTTTTACATATTTTATTAGGAATTCTTGTTTAATTAGTTCAACTAATTTATTTCAATTACATTTTCATGTTGTAGGCAATTTCGTCTATTCCTCATTCTATTCTCACTTATCAAAAAAAAAAAATATTAAAACCTTACACCTCTGTTTATTAGAGTTCCTTATATACAATGTATGGATACCCTTATAATATCACTCCGTATTTCTCCCTCTTTCACATTACAGCAATTTTCTCTTAAACTACTGGACGGAAAAAGTTGAAATTTGGTATGAGTTTAGAGTTTGGTGACCCGATCAGGAGTACGTATCGTAAATGAAGAAATTTTGATTATAGGTGTACTTCTGTAGGGAAAATAAAAAATAGACCGTTCTCCCCTTATCTCAGAAACTACTGAGCCTAAAGGTTTGAAAAAATAGGGGATATAGAACGTTGTCCGAAGTTTACAGGAAAAATAAGAAGAAACCATTAAATTAAAATTTGGGGATGGGGGTCAATTTATAGAATTAAATATTTATTTTTAATTTTTAAAACGCAACATGTGATACTTCAAATGAGGAACACAAATATATTTTTACATATTTTAAAAATAATTAGTTTAGAAGATACAAAAAAAATTCACACCCCCCCCCTTATCTGCGAAACTATAAGACGTAAAATTAAAAAAAAATAGAGATATAGGGTCTCACCTGAATCTTACCAGAAAAATAAGGAGAATGCCCTAATGTTACTTTTGGGTGCCAAATTACAGTATTAAACAGAAAATGTAAAATTAACATTGTTTATAACGCATCACGTAATATATTAAATCAAAGGGCTCATTATGACGAATACAGCATATTTTTTAAATAAATTATTTTAAACATATTAACAAACATAAAAAATTGTACTCATCCCCCCTTATAGCCGAAGCTAGAAGCCGGAAAATTTTGGAAAATTTTAGAGACATAGGGCCTCACCTGAATTTTGCGTAAAAATAAGGATAAACTCCTAATATTAATTTTGGGAGGCAATTTACAGAATGAAATGAAAAATATAAAATTAAGATTGTATTTAACGCATCATATAGTATATCAAATTGAATGACTCACTATAACGAATACAAACATTTTTTTTATATTTAAAAAATATATAGTTAGAATATATTAACAAAAATAATATAAAAAATACCCATTCCCCTCCCCTTATTTCCGAAACTATAAGACGTAAAAATTTGAAAAAAAATATATATACCTATATAGGACCTCACCTGAATTTTACTGGAATATTAAGGAGAGACCACTAATGTTGATTTTGGGGGGCAAATTACAGCATTAAATAAAAAAAATAAAATTATATAGAATATATCAAATCAAAGGGCTCATTATGACGAATACAAAGAATTTTTTTTCATTTTTTTAAATATATAAAACATCAACTCATTCCCCCCTTTATCTCAGAAACTACTAAAATTATGAATATATATATATATATATATATATATATATATATATATATATATATATATATGATATAAGATTTAATAATTTAGTATTTAAAACTTGACCCATTTCTCCTTTATCTTCAGTCTACTGAGCCTAAAATTCAGACAATAGATAATATAGTGTTTCACTGAAAGTTTATTAGTAAAATAAATCCCTAATGTGAATTTTGGGGGCCAAATAAGAAAATTAAATAAGTATTTGTATAACAATTAAGGGAATCATGTAGCGGATAAAATTAAAAGTCTCTGTGTGAGAAATAAAAGTTTATATTTTTTATAAATTTAAAACGCTTAGTTTAATAGATAGTAAAGTAAATATAAGAAAATGCACTAATACCCTATTTGTCTGAAACTGGAATATTAGAAAAATATATACTTTGATTCTCCTACATTGCATCAAATCTTAGAGATGGTCCTCAACCCTAAGCATGCGGATCCAACTCAAACCTGACCAAATTATTGTATCATTTAATCTCAATCAGCTGTCGAAACTCGACCGGAGAGAATACAAACGGCACCATCCGTAGGTCCTCATCACGTTTGCAGCCAAAATTCCCTTCCCCATTTGATTACGTTAATTAGGTGAACCATTGCTGGTTATTACTTGACCGACCCGAGCCCTACTTTTGCTGCACGTATGTCTGTACAAAAAGTAGAACACGGCGACGTCTCAACTGTCCAGATCCCTCCAGACGAATCAGGCGACAGACTGAAGTACCAAGGGTAAAGGCTACACAACCTCTCAGAGGAAGAAGAAAATTTCAATGTAAGTAACAAAGGATCATGTATCTTAAAAGATATATTTTTGAATAATTTAAGGCAATTGAATACAACTCAAATAAACAATCCACAACGTTGCTCTGAAAGTTCCTTCCCAAATAATCTGATTTTTATAAAAATGTCGATACAAGGTGAAGAACCTATTGATAAAAGTCGAACCCTACAAATTAGGAGAAGAATTCTCTTTAATTCCCGAATACGATGGTAACCCCATTTTCCTTTCAACCCTCATAAATTCTTGTAACACCGCAATGCAAATTGCAGTTCAAATATTTCTAACATTACATATAAACAAACAAATTAAGAAGAAGAGCCGCGGAATTAATTAATTCAAAAATCATAACTCATTGGAAACAATCAAAACTCTATTAGATACCCATTTCGGCGATTCTCGCGATTTAACTTCTCTCATTCAAGATTTACAGAGATTAAAACAATTAAATTCAGAATCAGCACTAACTTTTGTGTCAAGGTTACAAACACACGAAGGAAAATTATACACCGCTATCAATAAGGAGAATTTAACCGGAGAACAAAAAGCTGCACAAACAAAATTAATAGAAACGATGTGTATAAATACGCTATTAACAGGTCTAGGTCTCGAACCGAAGCTAGGTCAGATAATCCGAGCTTGCAATCCTGGCGACATGCTCACCGCCATAAGTAGAATCCGACGCGAATTACAATTAAATTATTTTTAATTTCCAAATCAAAATATTCCAATTAACCCTCAACGAAAAATACAAAAAGTATGTTCAGTATGCAAACACATGGGACATATACAAAGCAAACGTCCTTTCAGAAATAATTTTCCAAGTACCTCAAATAACAATCAATATAGCCAAAGACAACCTTCAACTTCAAATTTTCAATCACAAAATTTTCAAAGATTGTTTACACAACAACAACAACAAGTACAATACCAATGATCGATTCCTTCTCAACCACCTCAATCTCAAAGACTCCCAGTAATTCAGCAAAATCCAAACTCATCATATTAACGCTGAAAACAATTACGAAAATAACCATCAAGACAATTACGAAAATCCAGAACTTCAATGTGAAAACAATTTTCCTTCCTATGATTACCAAGATAGTTATCAACAAACAGACTATGGAGTAACTCAACAAAACGACTATTAAACACAAAATAAACTAACCGAAAATTTTCAAGCCCTTGCCCTAGAAGTCAATCCCCCGGAAATGCAAATTCAACTAATCAATACGGACAATTTCAACCCCAATCTAAACTTCCAAGAAACATTTATGTAAGATCTCATACAGTAAGTTCAAAAAACCTGTATTATATTAAAGACCCCCTTAACCGATTTAAAATGTTGATTGATTCAGGAGCCTGAATTTCCATATTCATGTTTAGTAGAACTCCCATAACGAATCAAGAATACTTAACTGTTCAAGGTATTACTAAAGAAAAAGTTATCTTAACGAAAACCACAGTGATAGCATTCAAACCCGGTGACCCACATAAAGTTTACATTTCGAATATTGATATTGACTTTGACATACTACTAGGCGCAGATTTCTTAGAACATTATGACAACATAGAAGACATTAAAAACAAAAATCTTATCTTAAATTTCAAATCAATTCCTTTACATAAAGTTATTAATCAAACCCAAAATACAAATCCGACCACATCAGCACCACCAATTGAAAACATCATAAATATAGAACTCCGCGTAGAAAAAGTTTACAAGCTTAACTGTAACTTAACAAACACCGAAGCTATTCTTTCTGCACAAGCACTTGACAAAGTCTGAATACCAAATGCGATTGTAACAATTAATGATAAAGTCGATTTTTTACAACAGTTGTTAACCCTCACACAATTCCAAAGTAAGTAAATTTCAACAATATACAACTCCAACCAATTGAAACCAATTCCTCAAACACCTTTAATGACGAAACAGAAGTTAACCAATCTATTCTTGACAGAAACGAAATAATTTGAAATTCTCTAAGATTCGATCACATAAACAAGGAAGATAAACAATTAGTTATTGACCTTTATTCAAAATTCTCTGACATCTTCTATATTGAGGGAGATAAATTTACTAACGACATAAAACACACAATTGATACTAAAGATGCTAGACCGATTTTGACTAAATCATGCAGATACCCCCAAATACACAAAAATGAAGTAAAAACACAAGTTTCAAAAATGTTAGACCAAGGCATCATCAAACATTCTTACTGCCCAGGGTCTTCTCCTTTATGGGTTGTACCCAAAAACTTGACGCATCTCAAAAACAAAAAGGCCTGTAGTAATCGATTATAGGGAACTCAACGAAGTTACCGTTGAGAGATCAATAGAGCAAAATTACTGATATCTGCAAAAATACTATCGATACAACTGTATCACATTACAAAGATTCCTAGCGATATTTTGCTATGTCCACTCGCAACTATGGTTTTTTACTAAACAATTGAAGTAAGAAAATTACGTTCTTAATGATAATCAATAATAAACTAATCTCGCTACTTTAATTGTTGATAATGAAATGAGCCCACTCGACGATTTTCTTTAGAATGCCAAATTGAAAATGTAGCATTTGTCAAAAATCGTATCAACTTTAGAACTGTAGACCTTGTAGGAATGATAGTAACATTATTATTATGCCCTCTACATTAGAACAATTGTGAAATAAAGTTTTCTGTTCACTACATTCTGCCCCCATGCGTCATAGATAATCATTTCAATTTGAAAAAGTTGTTGAAAGTAAGGTCATTCTACAAAGCCTCTATTTTCATTTTCACTAAATGTCTGTGAAATATCTGAAAAATGTTAGCAAACATGAAAAAAAGGGCGATATGAATTACCCAAGGATGAAACATGTTTTTGAGGGAAGCGTATAGTATATATAGGACCATACATAGTTAATATTTAAATCCTCACAACTAAGATTTTTTTAATGACCGCTATTTCGATGTTCCGTAACCAAATCCACAATTAAAGCAAAAACGTTTCCGAGAAACTTTACAAAATATATTAAAACAAACAATTCTCAGATAAATAAAATCGAACAATCACGTATAGAAGTTTTTTAACGATTAAATTCTTTCACCAAGAGTGACTACTATCGATAATATTATTGTTTGCAGTTCCAATTTACTACTAACACATTCATACCCACCAAGGTCATTTTTGCTAACACGATTTCACAGACATTTAATAAAATGTAGAGGCATTGTAGAATGATACCTAATTTCACATCTCTATTCTGAAATGAGATTTGACGATCCATGTCACATGGAACACACTGCAAGAATAGTGGACTAAAATTTCATATCACAATTATTCAAAACTATTAAACCGATACTGCCTTTTAGTCACGCATAAGGTACATATCAATTACATCTTCCCAAAGCCCATTAATTCGAAACAGTTATGATAATATAAAGAAAACCGCTAAATTTTAATTTTTTGTTTCTGTTAAAAGACTAATCCATCATTTCATTGATTTTTGATTTACAATTGACCTGTTGACATTATTGGGATTAATATAATTTCATTATAACATACGAAACGCTATTTTCTTGTTCATTGTTTATAATAAAGTACCATAATTGCGATGGAAAAGGTAGCAAATATCACACAATCATTCTTAATATGATGGCACGCAGTATCCTGATACTATTGCACGAAAAATCTCTATGATTGCTAGTTGGAGATAAATACTCCTTACCTAATAGCAGAAATTCTCGAACTTAGGTAAATCGAATATTTCACTACCTTAGACTCGAAATGTATTTCATCAATAGAAATGATCTAAAAGATACTCATAACTGCTATGTTGATAATGGACTGTCTCGAAGCCATTTCTCCTAAATGCCCTTCAACTTTGGAGTAATGACCATTCTATTAGCCCTCCAAATGAAATGCATACTGGATGATAGTATTCCCGTACATCCACTTTCATATTTCACGTCTACCTAATTTTAGGACTAAGAGTCAATTTAAAATCCAGGGATAATGTGATTTTTTACGGAATTGCTTATTAGGTAATTTAATAACAAACGACGGCGTAACAAAGAACAAAAACTAACGACCACAAGAAATTATTGGAACTACATACCTACAATCCCCTCTTTTACAAAAGGACACTTTTAACTTGATTAACTGTATGACATATTTAACAAACTGTATTATGTCCATTAAACAAATTGAAAAACTTACTAACAACAGACCAATATATCAATAGTGTACTATCAAGGTGAAAAGATCTTATAATTTCGCTTCTTGAATTCGTTGTCAACGAATACTCCACTATAAAGAGACTATATAGTATCTGTAAGCATTTCGAAATAAATTTTGGCACTTTAAACTCAAACCGACATCTAACATGATACTCAATTAAGATCAGGTAGCAACTAGCACGTTGAACTAGTAGAGAATAGACAAAAACTGAATATATTACACAATTACTGACATAATAAAGACATAATACTTTCAAATATTAGAACAATATCATGACATTAGACATATTCGATAAACTATATATACATATATATATATATATATTATATATATATATATTCTTTACATTATTTAAAGATTAACATTTATTTGACCGTTCAAAAATATTTTATATCAAAACACTGTCGAAATACCGATTGTAGAACTTTTTGTTTCATTTTCTCTAATAAAGAAATGAAATTTAAAATATGTTAAACCTAACTCAAACCCTAGACAAAGAACAAATCCCAATAATTTTAAATCAATATCATTCAGGTAGTCCAACCTATATCGAGGAATAAATAAAACCATAAGACGCATAAAGAAAAATATAATTGGCACAGAATGAATAAAGACATTACATCAAAAAATGTGAGAATTATCAAAAAGTAAAAATTTGTACAAAAATTTAAGTACACCACTAGTTATTACAGACACACCCAAAACTCCCTTCGAGAGAATAAATATAGACCTTCTAGAAATTCCTAACAAAAATTTTGTACTCACAATAAGGGACGAACTCACAAAATTCACACAAGCGTATCCAATTGAAGACAAAACTGCAAAATCAGTAGTACTACAACAGCAATTACACGGAACGGCTCCAGATTCGGAACCTCTGTGTGCTGATTCTCTCGAAAATCCTAGATGTCATTCTTACATCTCACGTCTTCAAATTTAACGAAATGTTTCAAATACACAAAGAAGTGTTCGAGAGGACATTCAATTGTGGGAAGCGCAACTGATGAAGGTTCCCTGACCAGAAACAATTATTTATATATATAATATATAATATATATTGTCTTGCGTACAAAGGAATGACACCTCGAAGAGAGTATTCAATATCTCTGACAGGTGAAGTAACCTGAAAAATTTTATCGTGACATTCTGTCCTAGGAGTTAAGGGAGAACAGCAATTACACGGAACGGCTCCAGATTCGGAACCTCTGTGTGCTGATTCGCTCGAAAATCCCAGATGTCGGTCTTACATCTCGCGTCTTCAAATTTAATGAAATGTTTCAAATACATAAAGAAGTGTTCGAGAGGACATTCAATTGTGGGAAGCGCAACTGATGAAGGTTCCCTGACCAGAAACAATGTATATTATATATAATATATATTGTCTTGCGTACAAAGGATTGACACCTCGAAGAGAGAATGTTGTTTCCTGGGAACATCGCCCACTGCAGACGATGTGAAAACTCAGCAAAGCTAGTTGGTGGTGGTTAATTTATAAATATGTGTTTAACAATAATTAGACCGCTTTTTCATCTTAACTGCTTATTACATTTTAAAGCATTTAGGTTCTTAATAATTACTTGTATGTAAAGCCTGCGATAATTTAAATCGTGTATTTTAAAGTGAAAATAAATATTTTTTGAAAAGATAAATTTTGTTCGACCCACGCAACATACGTGTAAATAGTATTATTGGAGAATGCTTTATACTGATTAGGTGATACATTATAATATTCTTAAAAACATTAATCTTGTTATTTATAATAATAAAATTCTAATCACTTATCCATTAGTTTTTGTCTCTATGATGGCATTTCTTCATCGTTAGATTCGACAAACCTTCCTGATTCTAGTAAATCTTTGAAATCTTCAAGACCAACACCATCTTCGTCTCCAATATTATTGCTAGTCTGCATTGGTTCTTCATCCACAATTATATATGAATCATTAACTTCCTCTTAGGTTTTTTCTTCCACATTGGAGCATTTTTCAGAACCAATACAATTTGAACATAAAGTTATGAGTTTAAACCATGTTTTCGGCAGCCCCATTTTAAATTATTACATCCATTGAATAAATATATCTCTACTTTCTGATGGTGTAATAAAACATTTTTTTTTAATATGACCAACTTCCAAGCATAACTAAACATTTAAAAATAATGATAACAAAATAATAACTCTAGACAATAAATAACACATTCAATGTTGTTAAGTATCTACACACAAAGTAAAAATTGTCTCTGTACTACCTACCTAGCTAGTATATTTTTGAAGTAGGTGCCAAACAAATCTATAATCCTGCATTGCTTACTTATATACTACTTCAAACTTGATTGTTGCTTGGCACTGACTTCAAAAATATACTAGATAGGTATAGGTACTTAATTTGTACAGAATGAGCACCTTTTAATGTTTACAGTTTTTGCTTTGTGTGTAGGTACCTAACAACATTATTTTCAACTTTTCAACTTTTTAGTTTTGCTTGGAAGTCCGTTATATTTTTTTAGAAATGTTTCATTTCCAACTTTTTAGTTTTTTGAACACCGGTAGTTTTTATTCTTTATTCTTTGTTTTTTATTTTGTACAATACAATGTACAACATTACAGAATGATAGGTACATTTTCAGTTAAATTGACAGGTAAAAGTATACCAACAACTGGTATGCGTTGACTTAATAAGTCAAAAATATGTTTAATTAACTGACAGACGTTGTCTTGTCCAAACGTTTTATAAAGATTGTAATTATTTGGACTGTTGATGATATAATATGAAAGAAATCATTAAAATACCTGACGCCATCACGCGTATAGTTAACGCAACTTAACCTCTGAATAACGTGTGAACATATTTGTTTACGCTTTAATGTCTTAAACATAAATTAAAAACTGTATTAATTAATAGTAAGAACGACAATTTTAGTAGTGGACATTTGTTCTGTAAACTAATTGCTTCTAAAATGAAATGAAGCAGTTTAATTTCAATTCTCTTTTATTAAAACAGTTTGTAATAATTCCACTGCACAATAAATTTCAACTGCTCTGTTTATTACCTTATAGGTATCACATTATTGTAAAATTTTTAACCATCCTGTATAACACTTATTCTTCTCCTCCCCATATTTCACTATCACATATTTATAACATTTTTTCTAACATTTTCGACCTCCAATAGTTTTCCTAAATTATCTAATGTTCCGCGCAACTTTAAGTTTTCTTTCATAAAAAGTTTCGTTTGCTATAACGTCACAATCATTTTTGTTAAAATATTGAATTTTTCGGCTTATTGTTGCAAAATTGCATGGTGCAAGTCGCAGAAAAGTATATGAGACTTCCCAGGGATCTTCCGTAATAGGTTACATTTTAAAAAAGTATACACATCGATAAGGGTTTTGGAAAAATAGATCAATATGTTAGGGATATTGGTCGATTTCCATGCACGCATGTGTTCATTCACAAGTTTCATCACATTACCACTACAATTCTTCTCCAAATTTCAAGTTTCACCAATCCGGATAGGGATAGGGTTATTCACGTATTACACGACGGAATATTATGACTAAGATACTCATTTTAGACGATCTTTTTTTAGGTTGATATATATCCTTCAGAGAAACATTTTAAAATTATTTCCGTTTTATACGGGTGTCCCATAAATGTGCAACGTATCAAAGTTTTCTTTTTTTTAAATTGAATGCCCTGTATATTATTACATTGTATGGATCTATGATTAAAGGATAAGGTGTTTCATGAAAGTTTACTATACCTAAACCACCTCAGCATACTCTTTTCTTGTTTCCAACCAAATTCCAACTGGGGTCTCCTGAAGGATAATATTTTGTGTTACACTTGTGGAAAATCCAATATTGTATACAAGGTATGAAATAAATACCAATTAATTAACCAAAATTTCAAATGACAATTACTTCTTCAAGTTTAATGAAACACCCTGTATTTTATGTCACCAACAGTAGTAGAATTTTATTCTCTACTAGCCGTTACCCGCGGTTTCACCCGCGTACGGAATGTACAAGTCTTTGCAAAAAGAAATAACTTATGAAACATATGGGTTATCCTAGATAACAATTTTTCCAAATTATCTGAAACACCCTAGTTAACTATAATTCCACCAATCCCGATATATTTCACCCAAACTGCAAGTGCTTATGGGTCAACCTAAATAACAATTTTATTCGACATTTATTTGTCACCCAATATAACTTTTTTAACATCTGCGTATAACTCTATTCCACCATATATTTCAAGTTATGCAACTGCTTTTGGCCTACGCTTATAACAATATTTCTGATATTTTTGAGCACCTTGTAAAGTACATTTCTCTCCACACTATTTTAATCAATATCACTTTTCTGATATTTTTTGAGTCCCTTGTAAAGTACAATTTCTCTCCACAAATATATTTTTTAAACACTTAAATGTAACTCTGCTCTACTCATCTTATCTACGCAACTGCAACCTAACCATTTTCCAAACACCCTGGAACTTATAATTTGTTTCCACTAGTATATAGAACTTTTTCTAACATTGTTTTTACTTCGATCGACATTTCAAATATTGCATATATGCAACAGCTCATGTTCTATCCTACAAAAATTTTTTATCCAACCTGTTTAACTATAATTCTACTCCACCCTCTATTTCAACCACCTTGTATATGCAACTAGTTATCGGTCACCCAGTCTAATATTTTTTGTTCCTCCCTGTATAAATCCATCAATGCCCAATATATTTCACCAAGACTACAACTGCTTATGGGGCACCCTATATAACAATTTTGTTCAACATTTTTTTGAATCACCTGGTATGTGTTACAACTTCCCTGTATACGCTGCTGCTTATTGGTCAGTCAATACAACATTTTTTAAATACTTAACTATAACACTTCTCACCATATTTCAACTACCCTATATGTGCAACTGATTATGAGCCACGCTATTTCACAATTTTTTCTCATATTTTTTAACCACATTATAAAGTATAATTTCTCTCCACACTTCGTTTAAAGCACCCTTCATTTGCAACTTCTTCTAACCTTGTTTGAATCACACTATGTAACTATAACTTTACTGTGTTCCATATTTCAGATACTCCCTATTTGCAACTGCTATATAATAATTTTTTTCTACCATTTATTACCCATCCTGTATAATTATAATTCTACTCCACCCTATATTTCAACAACCTTGTATATGCAGCTACTTATTTGCCACCCAATATAACAGTTTCGTACCACCCTGAATCCTTAAAATTCTACTCCACCCTATATTTCAACCATCTCCATTTCTCTATAAGACTTTTTAAGTCCACCCGTATAGCTGTAATTATTCTCCGCTACATATTTCAACCATCCTATTTATGCAACTACTTCTGGATAGAAAATAATTTTATAACTATAAACTATAATTCCACTCGATCCCATATTTCAACAAGTTCTTCTAACATTTTTTAACCCATTTCATAACATTAACTCAAGAACATAATTCAAAGATCCTATCTGCTTACATAAAACTTTTTTTTAAATTATATTCACCTTCTATAAATATTCAACCATATTGTATATGCAACTACTTATGAGCCAAACACTATATCATTTTGGCTGATTCTGCTTTTTCGGGATTTGGACCACATCATTTTTTCGAATTAATTTATTTATATACCTAAACCGGCATATAAACAAACGCCCACATTTATAAGGGTCTTTTTCAAGGTTGAGACAACAAACAAAACAAATATTACTTACCTTGCGGCGACTCCATTATTTAATCTTTTTCTCACGAACAAACACTTTTTATTCAACTTGTCACAATGACGCACAAAGAACGAATCGACATGAATTTTGTCCTTAGAGAATGCCTGCAAAATTGTTTATTAGCTGCTAGAGTCTAGGTTCAGAAATTCATCCAAAATAAATTAGCATTCGTACGGCTGTTGGAGCATTTCAGGCAAACTGGGAGCGTTGAGTTCAGAACACCTACAAAGGAAAAACATATGACGGAAAACGAAGAAATCGAGTTAGCTGTTATAGCATCTGTAAAAGCAAATCCTCACTTAGGGCAGAACCAAATTGCCCGAAATGTTAATTTCAGCCAAGCCAGTGTGTCCAGAATTTTTAACAAGCATAATTATCATGATTGTAAAATCCACTTTCATCAGGAACTTTCCGGAAATGATTTTGAAAATCGAGTTCAATTTTGTATGTGGGTGTTGGATAAAGTGGCTGAAAATGTGAACTTTTTTAATTTTGTTCAGTTCAGTGATGAATGTACTTTTCACAATAATAGAACTGTTAATCGACATAACTTGCATTACTATTCTGATTCCAATACGGCATCAGTTTCGGAAAATTGATAATCAACACAGGTGGTCAGTAAATGTGTGGGGCGGAATAATGGGTCGCTCTTTAATTGGTCCCTATTTCTTTGAAGAAAATTTAAATGGATTAATATTTTTGGACTTCCTAATCAGTGAATTTCCAATTCTTTTAGAAAATATTCCATTAAACATAAGAGCAAAAATTTGGAACACGAATGGGGCTCCCGCACATTTTCATCGTAAGGTACGACATTTTCTAAATGTCCATTTTCAAAATCGTTGGATTGGAAGAAATGGTTTTCAGAATTGGCCTCCACGATTCCCTGACTTGACCTTACCGGATTTCTTTTTATGGTGATACGTAAAAGGAATTGTATATAACACGCCTCCAACAACACCGGATGATATGAAGTGCAACACACAATATTATCCTTCAGGAGACCCCAGTCGGAATTTGGTTGGAAACAAGAAAAGAGTATGCTTAGACACTACCCTTTAAATGATCACTTCATTTTGATAAAATAGTGAATATTACAGAAACTATGGGGTTTATGTATAGTAAACTTTTATGAAACACCTCATTTTAATCGTAGATACCGAAAATGTAATAATATACAGGGCATTCAATTAAAAAAAATAAAACTTTGATACTTTTCACATTTCTGGACCCCCCTGCATAAAACGAAAATAATTTTAAAATGTTCCTCTGAAGGATATATATCAACCTAAAAAAAGAATGATTCATAATATTCCGTATCGTAATACGTGAAAAACCCTGTATACTGTATTAAACTAGACCATAATCGTGCAAATGTGTGCACAACAGGAGAAGACATCGGATAACATACATACAAAAAAATACGCGCCGAATTGATAACCTCCTCCTTTTTGGAAGTCGGTTAAAAATATATACATTACTATCCTAAATGTTCTCAGAAAATGCAAAGATACTAAAAAAGATACAAAGTTAAGATATAAAAAAATGGATTACAATTAATCAAATCAATTTATAAATGTATAAATAATAATATAACACCGAATCAATTAAGATTTCGAAAATATTAATTGGCAAAAATTAAATTATCTTTCATATTCGCAAATTGCACAAAAGAGCAGATATTTTGACATGAGACTTTTCGATTGAAAATTAGGGTGCTCTTTCGATATTAAGTCAAAATAAGGTGAACAAATAAATATTTTAAATCAAAACAATTACAGTGTGTTTGGGACATAAAAACGTAAGTTTTCACAAAATTTCGTGATTTTTTTTTAAAAGATAAAATTAAAAAACCGAAAACTTGATTTTTTTTAAATTTTTCACATAAATTTCGAGGTTATCTGATAAAAGTGTAAATACAAAAGTTGTAGATCTTTTTATTACCTACAACTTTTTTCCGTAGGACTTGTAGTTTGCCGGAAATCGTTTTTTACACTTAAAAACTCACCCCCTTAAACTTTCCGACCTCAGATCGCCCGTATATTATTTTTCCTTTTATTGTTGTTGTATTCTGTTCCTTTTCCAATGGGTTTCATCCGACTATCTTTTTTTGTTTAAAAAATTATCGACCCTGGTCTAGTTAGAGTCTTAGTCTTGATTTTTGAAGTGAAAGGAGAAAAAGACATTTTGGTGACAAAGTTAATAGTAGAATGAAACTATGTTCCAAAGATAAAACTAATGGACATACAATTCAACATTTTTTATCCATGCGTTTTTGTTTTTAAACAAAAAACTTCAAAAAATCTGTAACAATTTAGTTTCTTACATTTACACAAAATCTACCTCAAAAACGATTTTGCTACTATGGGCATTTTTGTAGATAAATGAAAAACCTACAAAATACGCTACTATACGCTCAATTTCGTTAATTGGTTCCTTATATAATGGAACCTTTACTCGAAGTTACAAAAAAAATTTCATCGTTTATACTTTTTTTATTTTATAATTAAATCATTCTTATTAACTCTTGTCATACACAGTTTACTGTTCTAAAAATAAATATTGTTGCCCACGCGGCTGTCTGTCTGTTCGCGGAAAACTCAAAAAGCACCGCACAGATTTTCATGCTGTTTTCACCAGTGGATAGAGTGGTTCTCGAGGAAGATTTTAGTATATAATTCGTTAAATTTTTATATACATTGGCTATAATATAATGAGATTTGTTGGAGGTGTCGGAAAAAAATAAGCTGTTTAGGAGCTTTCAACGCAAACGCTGCCTAAATCCTTTGAGATATAACAAAAAATAGAATTGTGTATCTTATAGAGGTTTACAGTAAAGTCCGGGATGGCATATGTATCTCTTAAGGATAACATGCTATATCCATTTTAATACTTTAAAAATGGGCAATTATAAAGCATTAATTGGAAAGCTATTTAGACAAATATGGTATTAATCCTTATCATTTTAAATACGTTAGTTGGCTTGAGCATTTCGTGAAGAATATTTTTCCCTTTACACCATGCAAATTAAAGGAATACCTTAGCAGATATAACAAAATCAAAATAATACGCAATGACATTAATTTCGTGTCGCCGTGATTTGATCGTGCCGGCCGGCTCCCCGTGACCCCGCGGCTCGCGCCCACGTTGTAGATGTTGCTCTATGTAGTAAAAGGCCGTACTTTTCAATGTATAACTTATGAAACATTTCAAGGAGTTTGCAATGAAATGGGTCTGTTAGAAGACGACTCTCACTGGGAAAGTACGCTTTCTGAAGCTGCCTTATGCTGTTCATCTAAATCAATTAGACATTTATTTACTATCATGATATCCCTCTGTCAAGTTACAGACCCACATCTTTGGCAAAATATATCCTCAAAGCATGGCTGAAGATTTCAGTGTGTATGGATCACAGACGTCTTTAATAATTTTGACTCAACTATTTTTGATCAAGCTTTATTTGAATGGAATAAAGAACTGGAATTTCTTTCAGGAAAATCTATAAAAGATTTTGGATTCACCTTGCCATTAAATTTCAATTTACTTGTAAAATCAATACAGACTATTTACGAGAAACTAATTACATATAACCATGCCAGACTTTTACAAGTCATTTAAGATTACTGTCGCTTGAATGCTGAAAAAAAAATTATGACCTAATATTGTCCTCAATTAATAATAGTAATGAAGGTCAAATGTTTTTTTAGATGCCCTTAGAGGCACAGGTAAAACATTTTTGATAAATTTATTAGCATAAGTACGATTCGACAGAAAAATGGTGGCACAGCAGCCACACTTTTGGAAGGTGGGCGACCCGCCCATTCCACATACAAACTGCCATTAAAAATATGTAGTGATGACGTCACTAGCATTTGCAATATTTCTAAACAGAGTGGAGCTGGAAAATTAAGGAAGGATTTAAGTTTGATTATGTGGGAAGGCTTCTATGTCTCATAAAGCTTCAGTTGAGGCACTAGACCGGACAATGCGAGATCTGCGCAATAGTAGCTGCCAAATGGGTAGTTGTACTGTTTTATTCTCTAGAGATTTCATTCAATTTTTGCCAGTTATTACTAGGGCAACGAGTGCAGATAAAGTCAATGCATCGCTCAAAAGATCGTATTTTTTGTCACATATCGATGGGTTTTGACAAAACGTCTTAAGCGACAAATCTTGCTAAATAATGTTTTTGACATATACGATTCTTCGAGCTTTCTACAGAATATCATATCGGAACAACAAAGTTATCATTTAAATTTTTTTTAATTTCTGTTCTCGTTAGCGCCACTTTTTTGTTAACATTTCATAGTATACCCAAAATTTATCGTATCTAACATAGCTTGCCTAACAAATGATCGTAAGTGCCAGTCGGATAAGATAATTTTCGTGTGTTTATGCTATTAGTTAGTACCAACCCAAAAGTTTTCGTACTGACCGCTAATTACGTCAGCCAACAAAAAAAGTTATGTGAACTTTAGGTATGGTATGCGGTTTTCGATGTATTTTTGCCTCCTGAACTTAAATCTATGGTCAGTTTTGATCCATCACCTTTCAGTTTTCCATAAATCGCTGAAAAACTTCAGAAATTGCTGAAAGTCTTCGGAAAAAAGGCGAATTTGAAGAAATGAAGGATGATTCGAGTTCAAGTGGCAAAATAACATCGAAAACCATATGTCACATGTAAAGTTCACATAACTTTTTCTGTGGTTATGCTGGTGCACCAGGCAACAAAGATAAGAGTGGCTGTTATCGTGTGTCAAGGAAAATTAAGTAAAAGAAGGCGAACAAATGTTGAAATTAGTAGAAGGAATTAAACCTTTGAATATTTTGCCTGTTCATCTGGTTTTCTTTCCTCAGATTTTTCCTGCAACAGATAAGTATTTGAAAATCGTAAATGGAGAACAAAGTTTAGTAACCAATTTTGGAAAATTGCCCAAATTACTGGTTGTATCTTATACGCCATTTTATGTTACATAAATTAATAAAATTTAGGACATAGATATTTATATCTATCTTGTTTCGGTTTCTACAAACTCAAAACTGATAAATGAGCCCTTTTTGACCCTAATTTGTAAATATTGCTTCGTCCCAAAGAAAAAGTCAAATTTGCCATTTGTCGCTTAACACTTTTTGTCAAAAATCCGTCGATATAACGAAATGTGAACTTAAAACCAATATGAGGATTTTATCGTCTAGAGAAGATATTAGGCAATTTTCTAACGACTTGCTCCAAATAGAAAATGATGAATTTCAAGCAGGGCGGGTTGCTAGTTATGAATTTGCCAATTCAGTTTAAAAGGCTACAATTTCTCCTACAAATAGGGTTTGAAATGACTATTAATAAAGCGCAGGGTCAAATATTAAAAGTTGCCGGAGTAGACTTAAGCACACAGTGCTTTTCGCATAGACAATTCTATGTTGACCTATCACGTGTTACTTCCAAACAAAATTTGTTCGTTTTTACACGTGTTCAGGTTATTAATGTCGTATACAAAGAAATATATATATATTTTTTTAATAATATATGTTATATCACACTTCTCAAATTAAACTTTTTAAAAAAGATTTTTATTAACTTAACAAAATAATAACTTTTGTAAAATACGAAATACAAATTGAAATAATGACAATAATAACTAACAACAGACTGAGTAATAATGAATGACAAACAGAGAGATTTTACAATAGTAACCTAATGGGTGTGAATCGCACTGTCGACACGGCGATTCCACGGATGCTCGGCGTGGCTGTAATCTGACACTGCACGTGGTTCGCTGAGTTCAGCTAGAGAACGATGAAATACAGTTGCTACTAAGTTCACCCAGTTCATGTTATAAACTTATAATAACCACTCCCATCCATATAAAAAGTTGATGGTATAATCATCAACTTTTAGGGGAAGTTCTGAAGTTCCATACATTGGGCTGGATCTAGGAGGCTGTGCAGCTTTCCCGTGGACTTAGGCTTTGATGGGCCTGGAAGTGGAGCTGACTCGGCATCGAGGCTGGACTTAGTGGTTTTCCTGAACCTTCTCTTGATTGGTTTGATACAAAGGAACATAATCACAATTACTGTTAATGTGATTGTGGTAATTGTGAGCCATGATGTATGCTTCTCCAATGGTGGTTGATTCATGAGCTCTTCCAATTCCATTGAATATTGGGCAAGCTTATGTTTGGCAACATTTAGATCTGTTACATCTAAATCCTGCAATTGTAGGGGTTTTAATTTGGGAAGTTGATTTGCGGCTGGCATGCCGTCACAGCAGCTATACGGGATGTTCACTGGATGATTTCTGAAGGTGATGTTCTGGATGTTCTTTGACGTTCTCGTAGCATGTACCCTGATGTTGTCAATAAAGGCATTGCAATCGGACTTGATTTGCAACAGCGAATTTGTCGTGATGGTCTGCGTTACGACATCTTGTCCCTTACAATTGATGGCTATAGGTAGTGGTCTGGAAATTGAGATCAACCAGAGGTTTATGTCGATCTCTTGTATGTTATATTCTTCCGCATAGAATATAGAAGTTTTGCAGGTTGCTGGGAATGTGGCTGGCTGTCTGAGAAGCTGACCTTCGCAGATGGCATCTTTGTCTATTGGATGTGATATAGCTTTGGAACAAATCTTATGATGTTTAGTTAAAGGCTTGCAGTCACCCAGGTCTTCGAAGGATGTGTATAATAACGAATCGTCATCTCTCGCGATAAATTTTGTTTTTATTGAAAGTATATGATGAAACCCTGTTCGATCATCCAAAATTGGGATCGGATAAAGGTGGTAAAGGGTGTAAATCTCAGGATCAACTAAAGGAATTTTGAGTACAAAAATGATTTTGGTGTTGATTTGAAAAGCTTCCAATTCTATCAAATCAATGTACTGAGCAACATTTGAACTGTAAATAGGAAGTGGTAAATTATTTTCGTGTAGTGACTGAGAAATCTTTTGAAGGGAATCGACCAAATCTACTGGGGTTATGATCGAACTATGTAAAATTTTTAAGCGGGCGAAAGAGACTGCAGTTAAAACATCATCGAGAGTGTTTTCGATAAATATGTAACTCTCCATTAGGCTTTCACACAGATCCAAGATATTGATTTGAAATTCATGAAAATCAAGATCATTTGAAATGTATAAAATTGACTGCCTTATTTTTTCAATGTTATTCGAGAATAATTTCTCCTCGGATTGAAATTTTTGTAAAGTTTTGTTGAGGCTTGTAATGACTGAGGTTGTTACAGATATTTGTTTCTTTACTAAGTCCTGAATTTGGTGTTGGTCTTTAGTAATTTTAGTTATACAGTCATTTATGTATTCACCATCTGTTGCGTCTAAGTTTCCTGAAATAGCTTTCCAAACTGATCCCAGTCCGTTAATAAGTCCGCGTTTTTTTCTGTTAGTAGGGTAAGTTTGAGTGTCAGCGAAGATGTCTGTATATTTAGAGTTAACGGATTTGGAAATTTGTTTCAAGAGGCTAACATGTGTTTGTATTTTTGGTTTAAATGATTTTGTATTAGTTGTGTTTTCGTTAATTGTCTCTAAAATTCGGTTTAGTATGGCGTCGTTATTTGAAATAGCACTTCTGAAAGGGCTGAGGTCTTTGAAGACAAGAAGTGTCCATTTGTCGTTTGAAATTTTAAGTGTGCCTTCTTCATGGAAGAAAACTCCTATTGTATTGTTAACGGGTGTAAGAGAGTATTGTTGGAGGTTCACGACTGAAAACAGTCCACAGAATCTGAAAAGAAGGGATTCATTCAAAATATGGTTTTAGTCTGTCAAAGTTAATTTTACTGATTTGGTTAGTCTGTAAGTTTATAACTGTGGCAGAGTTTTTTCTAATCGCGGTGATTTCAAAAGGTCCATTGAATTTGTTTTCAGATTTGCTTTTAATCTGAGATTCTTTCACGTAAACTTTGTCGCCTACTTTGTATTCTGGTTGGTTAGTCGAAACATGTTTGTCAAATCTAACTTTAGATTTTTGTTTTTGTTGGTCAGTTTTTGCGCGGGCAAGTCTATAATAGTAGTTCATTCTGTTGTTAAGGTCCCTAACATATTTGGAAATGAGTTTTTCCTGATCGTATATTATTTGGGGGGGTCTACTAGAAGTGTGCCCAAAGATGAGTTCGTAGGGCGTGAAACCAGTGGTCTTGTTTTTAGTGTTGTTGTAGCAGATAACTGCGTAGGGGAGGACGTTGAATGGGTGTTCGTCAGGATGTTCAGCTGTATTTGCCCTTATCATTTTCGCTAAAGTCGCGTGAAACCTTTCGATAGAGCCATTTGATTCAGGATGGTGGACACTTGAAAAGGATAGTTTTATGTCATATAGTTCGCACAGGTCCCTTATGAGAGTGTTATCAAATTCACGTCCATAATCACAATGGATGCGAAGGGGTGTACCGTAATGTTGGAAGAATATTAGGAGGGTGTTTACTACAGTTTTAGCTGTTTTGTCACCAATTGGGTAGGCCTGAGTAAATTTGGTGAGTTCATCCCTAATAGTCAGTGCGTAGTTTCTGGTTGGATATTCGAAAATATCAATGTTGATACGTTCGAAGGGCGTTTTTGGTGTTTCAGTTATGACAAAAGGAGCACTTAAGTTTTTTCTACAGAACTTTACCTTTTGGCAAGTTTCGCAGGACTTAATAAATTGCTCTACACTTTTGATTAGTCCAGTCCAATTATACTTTTCTTTTATGCGTCGGATGGTCTCGTTAATTCCACGATGAAGGTTATTTTTGCCGCAGTGGTACTGCTGCAGTATAATGGGAATCTCGTCTTGAGAAGGGGTTGTCACAATATTTTGACAAATTTTAAGTTTTACGTCTTTGTCTGCAAGTATAAAGGATAGTGTTTCAAGAATCGGTAGTTCTACGTTGTTTTCAATACAAAAAGTTTCGGATTCGTCGAACTGGTCTTGGTTGTTATAGAGAATGTTGAATAGATGTGCAACAACTGTTCCAGGATCAAAGGGTAAAGGGACAATTAAATATTTTCTATGCCTTACAGTTTTGCTGGCTAGAACGTTTAGAGTGTCAGTAGTGAAGTTTGGGTCTTCTTCGAAAATATCTTCGATGATTTTGTCATGCAAGTCATTGAGTTTATTTTGCCAGAAGAAAGTGACTATTCGTTTGTGAGATTTGTCTAGAAGTTGGGCGTTAGAAATTTCTATTTTTGAATAGTCGATTATCGACTCGGTTTTATACAATTGAACAAATCGATTAAATTCTGTTGTCATGCGTTCGTCATGATCATCGCGTTCTTGTTCGTTGTCGGAGTCGTCGGAGTTATCGTGACTAGTACCTGAATCGGGTTGTTTTGGGTCGGTTTCGTTATTTGCGAAAATTTTTATCTTTGAAAGAAAGTCGGTGCATTGTTTGAAGTGATTAATTTTGATACGGGAAAGAGCGTCTGCGTTCAAGTTTACTTTGCCAGGCTTGTATTCGATTTTATAGTTATACTCCTCTAGTTTGAGGCGCCATCTGGCTAGACGACTGCCAGGGTCTTTGATCGAAAAGAGCCAAGTAAGCGGACGGTGATCACACAGGAGTGTAAACTTTCTCCCAAAAAGATACGGTCTGTAGTGCTTGACCGCCCAAACAATGGCTAGCAGTTCCCGTTCGATAGTGGAATATCGAGTTTCTGCAGCGCAGAGTGTACGGGAAGCATATGCTATAGGAAGATCTTTTCCTACGGGGCCTTGTGAGAGAACCGCTCCAATTGCAAAAGCACTAGCATCAGTAGTGAGCAGGAATGGTTCTTCGAAATTTGGGTAGATCAAGATAGGGTCAGATACAAGGGCTTGCTTCAGTTCTTTGAAGGAAGACTTGCAATCTGCGTCGAAGATGAATTTGACGTCTTTCTGCAGGAGTTTCGTTAGGGGTTTGAGATCTTGGCGAAATTGGGGATAAAACGTCGGTAATAACCGGCGAGACCAAGAAAAGATTTAACATCTTTAGGAGTTTGGGGTTGAGGAAAATTCTGGATGCATTCAACCTTTGAAGGGTTTGGTTTTACTCCTTCTTGGGTGATCAGATGACCTAGGTAAGCAACTTCCTTACGGAGAAACTCACACTTGTCAGGTTGAATTTTCAAGTTTGACTGTCTAAGACGCTTAAAGACTTCTGTCAAACGGGACATATGCTCATGGATGGTTGGTGAATAAACGATAATGTCATCCATGTAAACAAGGCAACGTTCATTCTGGATGCCCAGAAGAATGTTGTCCATGACCCTCTGAAAAGTAGAAGGTGCATTTTTCAGACCAAATGGCATACGAACGAATTCGTAATGGCCATTGTCAACAGAGAAACCGGTCTTGGGAATGTCTTCCTCAAGGATTTCCAACTGGTGAAACCCGGAAGCGAGATCCAGTGTCGAAAAGTATTGACACTTACCAAGTTGATCGAGGAGATCAGAAATGTTGGGCAGAGGATATTTATCGTCTACAGTTAGTTCGTTTAACTTCCTATAGTCGATAACAACTCGCCACTTTTGCTTACCAGAAGCATCGAGTTTCTTAGGGACGACCCATACGGGGGAGGACCAAGGAGAAGAAGAGTGCCTGATTATGCCTTGATCAAGCATTTTGGCAATTTGAGTTTTCACTTCCTCCTTATGGACTTGAGGATATCTGTAAGATTTTGTGAAAACGGGCTTGGCATTATTTGTGTCAATTGAATGTTTTACTGCGTTGGTAAAAGACAAAACATCGCCTTCGAGATAGAAAATATCTTCGAATTCTAAACAGAGGTTCGTGATAAGTTCTCGCTCTTCGTCATTAAGGTGTTCTGTACGAATTTGTTCCCTAATAATTAAGTTTCTGTCTAAGTTTATAGAGTCAGAGTAATCCTGTGTATTCAAATTTAAGAGAGGGTGTGTAAGGTCAAGGGGTTCTAAATGAAGATTGGAAAAGTTAACAGTTTTGGGCATTGCGTTCGCGTTTATTATTGAAGTTAGAAATTCTCCTTTTGAATTAACATGTACAACAGCGTTGGGAAGTCGTACTTTGTCAATTACTTGTGTCGGTAAAATTGCGTCAGTATTTCTAAGTTCACATTTTAGTTTGAAAATTTGTTCGGTACGTGCCTGGATTGTTATGTGATTGTTATGCGTATGAGGTTGTGCGTTAGTACTGGGGGTGTCTGTTGGTTGTGTATTAGATTGGTCGTGGTCGGGCACTTTATGTAGGGGGATAGTTTTAAAGTTAGTAATTAATTGTTTGGATTTAAGTCGACGATACATTCATAATGCTCGAGAAAATCAAGACCCAATATTCCATCAAACTCAATATCTAGATCGTAGATAAAGACCTTGTGTGGATTGCCTAGAGCGAAAGGGATGAGGGTGGATTGTGAGATCGGGATTTTCTCATGAGTAATGCCTTGAATTGTTACTCTTTCGGGAGATCGTTGTGAGAAGTTTTTGACAGTGTTTTCTTTGAAAATGGAGATACCAGCTCCGGTATCAATTAGGAGTTTAAATTTTCCAGAAGCGTCGTTGATATAATAGAGGTTCTTGGAATTTACTGTCAGAAGGGGACTTAAAGAAATGTTTGTTCTGGGAAGTTCAGATCGGGATTGAAGTCTTCCAAATTCAAGTTCTGTATTTGAGTTTGGACTTCTGAGAGGGTAGTTGTCGAATCGGGGGGCTGATCTAGGCTCGGAAGCGCTAGAAAATCCTGGTATTCGTGAGGACTGAAAGGTTCGACAGGGGTATCATCTACTATTTGGTCGAACTCAGGGCTTTCATAGTTTTGGTCGTTATAATCGAAATTCTGCTGGTTATTATCAGTATAATAATCATAGTCATTTGCAGAATATTCGGGATAGTTGACATTATGATGGTTGTTAAAATGGTGGGTTCTTTCGGAACGATAATTTGGGTTTGTCTGTATTACAGACGGTCGAAAGTTGTTAGGCTTGAAAGGAGGTCTTTGAAAATTATTTGGTCGGAATTGTTGACCTTGATGATTGTTATTATTATTGATTGGATTTGGCCTCGAAGATTGATTCGGCCCAACGAAATTTGGTCTATTATTTTGGTTAAAAGGCTGAGGGTTATTTTGAAATCTTAACCGACAGTCGGCAGCAATGTGGCCTAATCGCCCACAATTTAAACATTTAGGAGGTGGAGTTGGTTTTCTAGCCTGAAAAGATGGCTTGTGTGGAACGGATTTATTTACTTTTTGTTCCTCAAAATAGGATAATTGAAGTTCTCTTCTTATCCGTGAATGTGCCTCAAGAAGATCCTTCGGATTACTGGCACGGATAATTTGGCCTAATCGAGGTTCTAAACCGGTAAGTAATGTGTTTAAAACCATGGTGTCAACGAGAGTGGTTTGAGCGTCTTTCTGCTCGGTGCTCAGACTAGGAGCTTTTTGGATACATGAGTGCATTTTCGCACTCAATACTTGAAGCCTATCATAGAATGTTAGGGGAGACTCATTGGATAATTGTTTCAACCGTTGAAGGTCGTGTATTAGTGAGGAAAGATCACGAGAATCCCCAAAGTGAAGAGTTAGAAGTTGTTTTATTTCGAGATAAGACGCAGGATTCCTCGAGTTGATTAACTGCGCCGCTTTTCCCCTTAATTTATTTTTAATGTGGATTACTAACAAGTATTTTTGTTCAGCAGTTGACATGTTATATGCACAATTGCAAGCATGAATAAATGTGGCCAAAGAAATTTGGTCGCCTTCAAACTCTGGAATTATTGAAAATATTTCCGACAACCTATATTTTTCAGTTTCTTCGGCAACAGTGTTGTTTTGTGCTTGTGCCATTTTGATTTAATAAAATTCAAAACGAAAATGGTTCAAATCAAAATAATAAAATGGGATAGAAAAAATGGTATCAATAAAATAAATGGTGTAAAAATCAATAATCAATAAATTTGCAGATGGGGAAATACCAAAGTTATTTGGATGATAGAATGGTATTAATAAAATGTAAATATAATCAATAAATCAAATAGTTCACTCAATCGAATGAATAAAATCAAAATAATCAATTAAATCATAAAATATTAATGCAATCAAATAGTAAATCAGTGATTCAATTCACTGAATAAAAAATATCAAATAATCAAAATATCAAATCAATCAAATATTAAAATCAATTATATTAATAAACTTAAACGTTAGACGATTCACTACTACTCACATCAACAGGAACATTGGAAGATCCGTGTTCTCCTTGTTATCGCAGTTGGGACTTCTTCCAGGTTCTTTGCTCCGTTGAGGGATAGGAATCCGCCGCTACCAGTTAGAATTAAGCTCGTGTTCTAGTAACGTTGACGGATCCTACTGACTGCGCCAATTTGTTATATCACACTTCTCAAATTAAACTTTTTAAAAAAAGATTTTTATTAACTTTAACAAAATAATAACTTTTTAAAATACGAAATACAAAATTGAAATAATGACAATAATAACTAACTACAGACTGAGTAATAATGAATGACAAACAAGAGAGATTTTACAATATATAACCTAATGAATGCTGAATCGGCACTGTCGACACGGCGATTCCCACGGATGCTCGGCGTGGCTGTAATCTGACACTGCACGTGTTCGCTGAGTCAGCTGGGAACGATGAAATACAGTTGCTACATAAGTTCACCCAAAGTTCATGTTATAAACTTATATAACATATATTTATAAACTAATCTAAATGTTGTCTGTATTGTTTGCGTCACAAGTAATTGTCACAAAAAATAATCTAAATTAATATTATGTATAAGGAGGAAAGATGACTTATTTTTTGTTTGTTACTATTTAACTCCAAAACTACTCAGCCAATTTTACCGAAAGCTGCATCTCCTCGGAGTAACAGAGGCTATTTAATATTTTCTGTAAAGAGCCCGTGCGAAGCTGGGGGGGGGTTGCTAGTTAAGAATAAAGCAGGGTTGGCAAGTAGAAGAGTTGATCTAGAGACCCCTCACCTCAATTTTCAATAATTCAAAGTATAAATACATATAATAATCGAAAAATATTTAGGACGAGGTAATCAGTTCGTCGGCATGTTTTTTTATGTATGCTCTGTGATTATTCAAAACCGGCTTGGGAAATTTTGATGATTTAAATGGCATTATATTAAGGAATATTTCAGTAAGGTACCATACAATTTTTTAGAATTTGACATTTACGGTTTTCCCGAAAAAAAGTAAAAACAGTAATTAGGGACTACACTTCAGTTAATTTCAATAAACTTCTGTCCACACACAAATAAGACTGATCACGAATTAATTCCCTTGACCACCTGTCAAATTTTGTTGAAAAATTTTGTAAGTTAGGTTATTATAAAAAAAACTTTTATGGTGTAATTTATTGACATTTACTTAGATATAGAAAAAGTATTGTCATAAAATTCATTTTATGCCGCCAAAAATTAAGAAATCTAAGTTGATCATTCTGATAAAAACATTGAAAATAATAAAGCCGTTGTTACCCAACAGTAAAAACCAATTACAAAGTAATTAAAAAACAAACAAACATCACAAAAGATAAAGTATATAAAAAATTACTTACGCTGGCTTCCCACGGCTTATGATATTACAAGGCTGGACGCGCCGAGCTGGCTTGAGCAAACTCGTGGATAGGGGTTACCTTTACAAGCGCCACTCTTGAAGCAGCCGCTATGATATTATTTAGTGGTTATTACTTACTCAACAAGAAAAGAAGAATAGGCGCTGATGGATATCATCATTTAATAAGAGCAAGTCGAGATAAGTATTGATTTTATTCTGTAAACTTAGGTATTGATCTGTTTCGTGTCACTGTATTGTTTTTTTTTTTCAGATACAATGGATCGGATATTTGTAAATTTTGTGAAAGAACCATTTGAAAATTTTTGTCGGTAGAAGATTATAAATATCTTCTAAATAAAATTCATCCTCAAATGGCAAAAAGCGATACAAACACGAGAAAGTGTATTCGTATTCAAGAAGGATGCTCGTGCCAGGACAAACTTGCACGAGCCTCCTCGCATTAGGCCGAGTCACGCCTTTGAAGATACAGGCTCTCGGTGAATCCGACGCGCCTACACGAATTTCTATCGAGCCAGCTCAAGCGGCACCCTTCCCACGGGGTGTTGGCGCGAGCTGGCGCGGCGCGAATCGGCGCACCACTAGGCAATTCTATTCTAACTAATTCGAATACATGTATAAAATTTAAAAAACCACCAAACAAAATAAACAACCAGCTACAAAGTACATCTATACATTACATTACTCATTAAATATATTGGAGCTTAAGTAAGATGTTCGAGCCTAGATATAACCATAGGAATTACAATTCAATTATTTTAGAGTGTAAATAATGTCGATGAAATTGTTTACTATTTATTTCTTCTTTTTGAGAGAAGCTGCTTTCTTCGCCTTCGGGGATGCCGCGGATTTTGGAGCTTTCGGTTTTTTTGTAGGGGCAACTTTACTGTTTTTTTTTGCTTTCGAAGGGGACTTTAGATGCAAGCGAAACTGATGATGATGACGATGAAGTTGTTGTCGATGAGGTGGATTTCGGAGTAGAAGTATTCTTTTCAGTTGCAGCAACTTTCTTAGGTTTGGTTGCAGCCGTAGTCTTTTTGGACGTTTTTTTGCTGCCTCCGCAGCCATCGGCTTCTTTGACAGCTTGGGTTTATCGCTGGAAGCTGCTCGTTTTGCAGGTCACTTCCTTGCTCTATCTCCAGTCCCAATTTTTTTTTCGCCGCTGGCCGGTTTCGATGCTGAAGCTCCTAAAGAGAACTAAGCTGCCAATTTGAAAGAACCGGAAGTACCTTTTCCTTATGGCGAAATACGTGTAGTGTCAAACATTTTTTATGTGAAAATTTCTGAACTATTTAGTGTGTTTTTTAGTGTAGGATGGATTTTCATCAGTATCGACCTCAACGATTCAACCTTTTCCTTTAGTTTGAACTAAAACTCCTGAAGCGACAGCTGACTTTAAGTATTTCTTGTAGGGCTTCACACGAGACGAGAGTAGGCGAGAGTATCAAAAATCACGTCTCGGTTTCGTCAATTCCGAAAAAATTAAGTCTCGTTCTCATCTCGTTACCACTTGTCTTGTTTCGTCTCGTTGCCAGTTGTCTGGTCTCGTCTCGTTTAAGTTTATATAATGATAATAAATATTGTATAAACTCAATAATAATTAATAATAAATATTTTTTACAGCTATATTAGGCTATTATGCAAAAATATTTTAACAAGTACATAAATGTTTTTATTTTACAAACTATTAATTTTATCTCTTACATTACTGGATGGCCAAGAATTTAATCATAATAACGCTTGCATCACATCATCTTTCTATGACGTACCTGTTTTTGTTAATTTTTGGTAACGCAGTTTGACATAAATTGTATCTCTACAAAATAATTGAAACATTTTTATACATCTAGGTTTGTTACCAAATACTTGCGTATTTGACCGGTTCTATTTTATATACCTCCACAGATGTATACAATAATTGTTCACATCTTTACTACAAGAAATAACAAAAAATTTCTCCAGATGTACAAATACAGGCAAAATTTTCAAAGCGTGAGTATTTAGAAGCAATAAAAGTTGGCCCTTAAGTATTAAATTTATAACGGTATATAAGAAAAGTTTACTGTTCTGCTGCAAATAAGCGGATCTGTCAAGTACAAAATGTCGAGCCCAAGAAACCCTTCTAATAGTATATACGTTTATTATTTTCCAGTTTAATATAGACACATATACTCAATGGAGAGTAAGGTGTAAAAAAAATTGTAGCCTCTTGACTAGTCTTATGATTTGGTTGATAGAGACTAAGCACCTCTAGAACCGTGGAGTTGCTGTGGCTAGAGTTCTTTTTTGTAGGTTCTCTGAACTACTTATCGTTCTGGTGTCTCCTCGAGTATCTTGTCCGTTGTCTGTTCGACTTTTCGCTGAGCCGGCGATATCTAGGACAACATTTTTTGTTGTTAGCACAGTACAAAGTCTATTAATTTTGATTCCATCCATAAAATACTTTCTTAAAAAAACTCTATGAGATTAATGCATATCCTCTATTTCGTAATTTCTCTTATTCCGCTCCTGTCCACCGCCTTAGTTTCTTCAATGCGAGTTTGGTTCAAGTGGGGGTTGAGAAGTGGTAGTCAGTTTCCAAGCGAACGCGGGGGACAGCTCTTGCCGCCTGGAAGTGAGCGAAAGCCGTTGCCTTGCCGTTGTGCGATTTTGAAGGTTAAAATTGACGTTCTTTTAAGTTGGCTGGACGATTTTTCCGTGTCTGGTAGATGATGGTCGAGTGATGGTGAAATAAATTCGTCACGTGCAATATTCTATTTTAGCGACGTACGGGATGTATAGAACGTACCGTATGTATAGGACGTACGGGATGTATAGGGCGTACGGGATGTACGGGATGTATAGGACGTAGGGGATGTATTGGATGTACCGGACTTACGGTAGGTACGGTATGTACGGTCGCCTGTGTATGGTGGATATTGCAGATTTTTGTGGTGCATTTTTACGGAGTAATTTTATAGAGCATTTTTAAGATGCATTTATTACTGTTAGGCCTAGTCTTTTAAGCCTGATTCTATTTTTGGGCCGATATATTAAGTTGTTTTTTTTGACAAAGAATTTCCTACGTTTAGGCCGATTTAACCATTTTGATGGGGCATTTTCTACAGAGAAGATAAGTTTTGGATGGAGTATTTGTGTCTCCGATACTGTAGCATTTTTGTGGTGGAGACATTTTTTATGCGGTTTAGGGTGCATCTGCTGGCTGCATTACCGTTAATTTAATGGGATTCAATTGATGACCAGTCTTTGATGAATTATTTGGAGATATTTGGCTTTGAGTTTCCAGGATCAAGAGTACAGTACAAATAGACATAATTGTAAAAGTAAGGTTTATTTTCTGTCGACAGATTATACGTTATCTTTTTTTGGCAAAATCATTTTGATTATGTGATTATAATTGAGTACATTTTTCACAGATTTCACTGAGTATTTTTTTGTAAATATGTAAATTTTCACACTAAATTTCCATTTTTTATTAGGGATATAATTATTATTTTCTACTTTTTTGTACTCCACATTTTTTTGATTTTTTATTAAACTTTCTGTATTTACTTTTCGCAATTTTTTTATATACCTAGCCCATCGATTGTTTTGTTGAGAAATTTCTTCAAACACAAGTGAAAATATTGAATACCTTTTTTTTTAAACACAATCAGATAAAAAGCAGTGGTTCAAAAGGAATGTTACGATTCATTAGAATAGAGGCTTCATTGTTTTGTATTCAAAGTCAAGTTCGTAGTAAACAATGTCAAAGCTTACATGAAAATTGATATGATTTCCAAGGTAACCTCGTGAGCAACAGGAAATAGAAAACAAAGACTTCTTCATTAAAATGACTTTTCAGCAGCCACCTGCACGAGCTTATCTTTCCGCTAAATTGTAATTTTTTTCAGATGTTATAAATACTTCCAAAAATGTAAGCTTGGTCACTTCTCGTTCTAGAACAGTAGTCACCAAGTATATTTTAATCTTCAATTTATTTCAATGTTTAAACTTTCAGTTAAATAAAATAAATATTTTTTAAAAACTTTTAATGTTCGGCTATGACCTAACAGGAATATAAATAATCTCAATTTTTTCAATTACATCATAACCGAATACTATTTTTTTTTGGTTTTTAAGGTATGTTCACCTATATAAATTTTTGTGTTTTGCTATCTTACCCACACCCATATGTTCCCGATGAAAAGCAGCCGTCTCGCACATGCACACAGATCAAGGTAGGTTTTATGCTGATTCTGGAGTTTACGATTTAATAATACCAGGCTAGTCTAGCAAGGTAGCCCAACGATCTGTTCAAAAAAACATTGAAACTTAAAGTATAAAAATCTGCCAGGATAAAAATGTATGATAAGAGATACGTTACTATAAGAAGCGTTAACAAGTTAAGGAAAAAATGTGAAAAATCATACTTGGTTATTAAGTCTTTTTTAAATTTACAATAAAATATTTAATATTCTATCGCAAAATAAATATCGACATCCAGGAGTTTCAGGAAAATCTAGCTCACAGAGGTTCCAATTCGGAAGTCGTACTGTGTGTAACGCCGTTTCCCTGTGGTTCCTAGGATAGTAATCACACGAAAAATTCGTAGGTTTAATAAAACCTATCAAAGAAATTACTATACTAACTTTTTAGGTATTCTATTTTGCTAAATTTATTACATAAATCCATATTATCCAAGAAATATAAATATGTGTCTGCTTAAAATTAAAAATTTACATCAAGATTATTTATTATACGGATGTAGTTACACAGGTACCACCCCTTAGAAGTTTTTCGAATGGACTCGCCCAGAAAAATTATAGAAAATGGCGAAATTTTGTCAGTATTATTATGTATTTATACTTTATATTTTGAAAAGTGAGATGATAGGTCTCGTGATCAACTCTTCTACTTTCCATCGGTGGTTTCTTCATAATAATGGGGTTATCCGGTGAGGTAATATGGCCTTTTATAAAAAAATGTCTTCCATAGGATTGACTGAAATTTTGCAAAAACTACCGGGGCTACAGTATTTATTTTTAGAACGTGAATTGGGTATGAGATCTATCGCTTCAGTTAATAAGAATGTTTTAGCTATAAATTAAAAAAATATATAAGGGATTATTTATTTTTTTGGAATTTTGGATAAAGATTCCATTATCCAAGAAACCAATTAACGAAGTTGAGCTTATAGTAGCTCATTTTGTAGGTTTTTCATTTCTCTTTAACATTGCCCATAGTAGCAAACACGGTTTCATAGCTGGATTTTGTGTTAAAGGTAAAAAATAAATTGTGACCGATTTTTTGAGTTTTTTTTTTGTAAAAAAAAAACAAAAACGCATCGATAAAAAAATGTTGAATTTTATGTCAATTAGTCATGTTTTATAATTAGAACAAGTTGATGTCGGTTTTGTTCTACTAATAATTTTGTCACGTATTTTCGTAAATGACCTGGGCTATTACGATAGTCAATAATTTGCTAGTAAATAACGTCGCACGTACATGCATCTCTGTCTAGAGACATAAAACTAATTGGAATAAAAACAAGTATAAAAAATTAAAAAATGACCAAACTAATTCATTCGAATACATGTATAAAAAATTTAAAAAACGAACAAACAAAATAAACAATCAGCTACAAAGTAAATACATACATATACACTTAAAATTGAACAATTGGTTGCAACGGTTTTATAGATAATGAATCCCTTGAAGAATTCGTGCACCTGGATGAAATATTCAATTAAATGTCCTCTAAAAGTACAAGTGTGCTTTGTTTTTCAGTTCATACGTTGAATAAATCACACACCTCTGAGAGTCTATTAGCATTATTACTCATTAAATATATTGGAACTTTAAGTAAGATATTAGTTCCAGCCTGGATACAACCCTATGAATGACAATTCCAACCTGAGACATTATCCCTGTTTTCCAATTAGCGCACAATTGAGCACAGTGCGGCACAGTGCTAGCACTAAGTGTTCCAATTACAGCACTGGCTCGCACAATTGAGCACAGGAAATAACTGTGCCTTTGGGATGTTTTATGTAGGTTTACCAAGTAAACATAAAACTTTATCATAAAACATGAAGTATGTTCCAAATAACGTCCGAAAATTACGCTACAGGGCAACACAAAAACACTTTGTGCTCTAGTAATTGGAAAGCAACCATTATTGAATTATTCTGTAAATAATTTACGTACACATAAACGTCAATTGATAACTTATGAGTAATACACTTTTAACCTCATGGTGATCAGTGTACTCTACCGGTTGGTTTTAAAACAACCATGTTCCAATTAACGTCCTAAAAATTGCCGCACAGTGGTAAACCTACATAAAATATCCCAAAGGCACAGTTATTTCTTGTGCTCATTTGTGCGAGCTAGTGCTGTAATTGGAACACTCAGTGCTAGCACTGTGCCGCACTGTGCTCAATTGTGCGCTAATTGGAAAACAGGGTATAGCTCTATAGATGATGTTATTCAGTAACTACAAAAACATAACTGACGCCTGATCTCTGCGACTTTTCAAGGACATCACATTAAACTCGAGTAGTAAGAGATTATATTCACATCCTCTTTGGGGATAAACTCCACTAATTTTAAATGTTCAATATAAAAAAAATACTGAATTCTGTATCATTCATATATAGGTTATATTCTAATTTTGTTCTAACAAAGTAGTTGAATAGAGATATTAAAACAATAGGATTAAAATAGTTTCGCATGATGAATCCATATTGTTTAAAGGCTGATTTTATTGTGAGGTTAATTTGGAGCTGAAATGTAAGTTTAGAATCAAAGTAAACACCGAGGTCTTTTATGGAGTCAACTCTTTCAAGAATGGTATCGCTTACTCTACGGAAACTGAATTGCATTGATTTTACAGCTGAATGACCTTACACTTGGGAATGTTTTAAAAAGTTTATTATTTATATACCATTCTTGCAACAAACTGATTTCTTCTTGTAGTGCAAGACAGTCATTCCAGCTTGAGATTGTAGAATATAATTTTAGATCATCTGCAAATAATAATCTATTACATTTTAACATGCTGGCCAGGTCGTTGATGGAAATTAAGAAAAATAGAGATTCGACCCACGAGGAACTCCACTTGTGGCTAGAAATTTATCTGAATAGAAACCATTGATGTAAACTTATTGAGTTCTATTATTTAAATAGAGTTCAATAATTTTCAGGTAATTTTTATGAACACCGAGACATGACATTTTAAGAAGGAGTCTCTTCTGACTGATTCTATCAAACGCTTTGGAGAAGTGGGTGTAAATAACATCTGTATGACCCCCGCTATCTAGACTTTCACATAGATGTTGCCCAAGGACTGCCAGGTTACTAACTGTTGAACGAGAGTTCATGAAACTATGTTGATACGTAGATATATAGTTTTCGGCAGACTGATATAGGCGATTGTAGAGAATGCTTTCTAAAATTTTGGAAAAAATATTCAAGATAGAAATTGGTCTATAGTTATTGATAAGAACACCCTCACCAGACTTATAAATATTGCAGATTTTGGCTATCTTCCAAGACTGACGATAAGCTGAATTTGAAAGAATTAAATTGAAGATGTAAAACAACCAATGACTACTAATATAAATGGACCTGTCTGTTTACATTAAAAATAGGTTGAAAGATGTTTGCCCGAAAATAGTAAACAATTGTTAACCGATGCCAAACTTCTTTCTATTGTAACCAATAAGACTTAATTGGAGGCATTGTAGGCATTAACTGAACAGCGATTCTTTACGCCGTTTATGTCCAAAGTGATTTGGGTGTGGAAACTTGTTTGGAATCAGTGATTATTTTGTATAAGTATAAAAAACAATAATAAAGTGGCATTTCAGTGTTTTACATGCAGAAAAACGGCATATTCGTTTGCCGAATTATCTTCTTACCGGTAAGTATCAGATCATAAACGTAATTGAGTTTTACAAAAGGTCATTTAAGCTGTAAATAAAACTACATTTTACGTGAATAAATAAACGTTTCGATAATTACTGTTACATATTAGTAAATAAGCCACCAATTGTTTTTGTTATTGTGCACATCTTTTAATGGATTTTAATACATTTATATTTGTGGGTTAGGTACATAGTTGTATTATTTTGAATCTGAATAACCTTTACCTTAAATTTAATGCCGATTGGAAGTTACTATTGGAGCCGGAATATTTGTGAACAAATATATCTCTGTCTCTTTTTATTTTTGTCTCATGTTTCAACTCATTTTTCGTTTGGTCTTATATGAGAGTGCCGGGTCCATTTATACTACTATATAGTCATTGAACACAACGGGTACATAAATGTACCAAGACAATTTTTCACCAAAAAAGAAGGAATTTTGTCTGGACCAAATGTTAATGTGTTTTTCAATCTTTTAGCAGCCTGTATAATTTCTCTTTCTGTAATGGGTTCGGAACTGACATCTAAAAAGTTGTTATAATTGAACTTAAAACCCATGTTGTCCTCCTCGTTGACTGGTATCTCATAAACACTTTCGAAAAATCACTAAATGCCTTCACTATTTGAGTGGGGTTATTATATTCGTTACCATTGCAAAACATTTTGCAAGGAATTCTGGAATCTGTAGTTTTATTGTTAATATATGACCAATAATGTCTCGGCTGTTCTTATAGTTTATTCTGGACATTCTGTAGATAGTTATCATATGCTTGTTTATCTTCAATGTTATTAACGACCTGTATTTACTAAATTCTCTATAGTAAGTATTACTCCTTGATGTTTTGTATATATTATGAAACTTGGTTTTTCTTTTATTAATTTTATGTTATCGCTAGAATACCAAGTAGGATGTTTACGCCTAACATTCTTATTCCGTGGTACGTGCAGATAAAAATAATTTATATACCTGGTTATAGAAGCTATCAACAGCAGTATCTACATCGGATAAACTATTCAGAAAAGTCCAACCAGTATTTAATAATTTGTTATTAATTGATAAATAGTCAGCTGTCTTAAAATTATAAGTGGTATCGTTAATATTGGCTTTAAAGTTATTCCTTTTTATTGAAATTTCGCTTAATTCAATCAAAAAGATGGATGATAACTATCCTCTTCAACTGGTGTTACAGAATCACGGGAAACAGTATAGTTAATATTACTCAGGACTAAGTCTAGGAGATTACCTTTGTTCAAGACTGTGTTATATTGCTTTGTATCTAGTAATGCCATGAAGGTGGAAATAACGTTGTTTTTCTATCCTCAAGGCTATTTTCAGTATATTTTGGACAGTTGAAATCTCCGAGAATTAGTACTTTTTTAGGGTTTAATCCATACCAGTGAGATAGCACATCCATGAAATTTCTATACACATCTATTGATAAAGAAGGTGGAATGTACATAACCATTACATAAAAGAAATAATAAGCTATTAAACACTTACAAACTATTAACAATTTCAATCTTAATAGTTTCGTCGACCGCGAGTAAAACACCTCTACCCATAACTACGCTTAACTACTCAAATGCAGATAAGTGATCTTTGGTGATCTAAGATTAACAACAATCCTTTAAGAAAAATGATGTTTGGGAACTGGTTGATCTCTCAGAAAACAAAACACTTTAGATAACTGTTGACTATTCAGATTAAAAAGGGACTTAAATAGCATATTTGTTACAAAACCAGACTAGTGAGCACAGAAAATGAATAGATTATAAAGAGATATTTAGTTCAGTAGTTAGATTTGACTGAATTTTATATGAAAACAGCATAACAAATGGAAACTGGTGTGTATATAAAAACAACCAGATGGATTTACAGATGGCGCTAAAGAAGTCTGTAAATTGAAAAACATATTTATGGAGTTGAATAATCTTCCAGATGTTGGAATATATGGTTCGTTAAATTTTTGCAACATAGATTGATTGCAAATAATGCAGTCCCAATTAACAAGTACAAATGAATCATTATTGCCTTTTTCATAGATGATAAACTCTTGCTTACTCAAGATGAATCAACTGCAGCCGAAATTCTCATATTTTTAATTGGTTGTAGAGCTGATCACATACACAACATAACATTGCGGTTTAATAAATAGGTGAATACACTATAAATTCTTCTTTTATGATACCATATTTATTATTCTGACTTCAAATAACATGTGCTCTCGTGCGAAGCAATTAACACCGATCATCTAATCATTGAATTAGACAAAAAATGAATTATGATGATGGCATATAAAACAAGGGTGCTGTCAATCCTGTGAATAACCTAGTGGTGCGCACCATCTATCGTATGGACGAATAACTCTAACCATTTTAAAAATGAGTTTGAAGTGTATGAATCCAGTATTGGAAGAACCTTTTAAGTTTGGAAATTTAACAGACACGACACATCAATCTGCTTATGCCAAACAGAATTATTGATAGATTCAATATGCAAACTCTGTTACTATACGAGCTGTTCCAACGGGTACGTTCAATACCAGCGATGGAGATTCAAAAGCTACTAGCTACTAATGCATCATATAGAAATGCTGTTGGAAGCCTAATTTACTTGTTGTTGTGTACCAGATCTCACAACTGCTTGCAAGTCTGTATTTTTTAAATAGTCCAAACGTTTCAAGTTCTAAATCAGACCCCGTTTTCAATGGAAATAAAAATTAACACAAACTTAGCACGAAAATTATAAAGTAAAAATGGCATATTTAGTAATTCAGAATGTGAAATTAAATATCAAATTGTGAATTATTTTCAGCAAGTGTGGTGTTATTCCCAAAAAATAAGAAAAATACAAACCAGAGATGCCACAACTATCTTTCAGAAAACAATTGTTTCTGTTTTTATAACTGACCATTGAAAATAATAAAATCTTAAGGGTAGCTTACACGAGGTGTGCTATGCAAATATTCCTGAAATTATTGTAACGAAATTTCCATAAGCCGGCCCTGGTTTCATTCCAGTACGACACCGATCAGTTTTAGGGAAAAAAATGTTCTCGAAATGGCTTGACAGCTGTAGAATTGATGATTGATTGTACGAGAGTTTTCGATGTAGGTTTTATAAAGGAGCAACCCGTAATCGCGGCAGTTAGTTAGACAGCGTCGACGAGCGTATATTGTAATGTTATTGTGAATCAGCTGTTCTGTATAATTTGATGTAAATAAAACTTCTAGAAAAGTGAAAGTGAATATTAGTTTTTTTAATTGAACCCACGAAATATATAACAATTTGGTGATCAGAAGTTCAGGATGAAGTGCAGTTAGAATCGTGATTTGATTTATGGAAACCCGTAGCATGGAAAAAACGTGACAAGAAAGAGAAACAACATCAGGAAGAAATTCAACAAAGGTTAGTGAAATCTTTTAATGAAAAACTAAAATAGGATTAGAAAATCTTGTTTCTACAATGTAAAGCGAACAACAAAATCTTGTCACTGCCATGGAAGAAAAACAACAAAATCTTGTTTCTACAATGAAAAGAGAACAACAAAATCTTGTCACTGCCATGGAAGAAAAACAAACAAATTTAATGGAAGAATTATTCTCGAAATTTGCAGAAAAACAAGGCCAAATTGAAGAAAAAAGGCAACTAAAATTTGAGCAATTAATGCAAATAGTATCGCAAGTTAATGAAACAGTTAATGAAAGAATGCAAATAGTTGAGTCAGACATAAAAGAGCATTACCATTACATTACATTACAGACATTACATTAAGACCATAAAAAATACCGTGGATACTCTTGAAACAAAAGTAGTTGAAATCAGTTCAATTCAAGACACAGTTCAAGATAAAATCAGTGCCATCCAAAATAAAGTAGAAACAGAAATTTAAAAAAGGCAACACAGTGAGTACCAAAGGTTCCGTTAGTAAACCACCCACATTTGATGGCAGTTCATCTTGGCCCATGTATAAACGGCAATTTGAACCAGTGGCTACAGCTAATGGATGGGATAACCAAGAAAAAGCTACTTCTCTGGTAATTTCGTTAAGAGGTCCGGCCCTAGAACTCCTCCTAAGCATTCCAGTCGATGAACAAGGCAATTTCGACAAGATCATCACCATCCTAGACAAACGCTACGACAATCAATCCTTGAGCCAGGTATACCAAGTCCAACTGAGTGGAAAAACGCAAAAATCCGGTGAAAGCCTCCAAGAATTCGAAGCAGAGATTGGACGGTTAGTTCACTTGTCCTACCCAGACCTGCTAGAGGAAACCAAAGACCAGTTGGCCACACATAGTTTCATAAACGGCATCAGAGATGTGGAAGTACAAAGAAATTTAAGACTGAGTGGAGTCAAGAAAAGTAATGAAGCCTTACTTCGGGCCTTGGAAGTAGAGGCAGTCATGAACCTGTCCAAACCGAGGGTGCGAGCCGTTTACTTCAACCAGGAAGATCCAGAGTCACCATTTCAAGCGCTGTTGGCTGGTATGAACAAACTACTAGAACAGTAAATAAGAACTGGCGTAACATGCCCCATGTTACCGATGTGGATAGACAGGACATTTCCAACGTGACAGCAGAGTGAGGCTACTTGAACGATCACCAACCAGAAGTAGCCAAAACAACAACCTCACCAACTAGGGAAACTCCAATCAGTCCGCATAAGGGGGCGAATGCTGACTAACCCTCCACCAGCCCCCAGGACAGTATCCATCCGGGGATTTTGCCGAGATAGCAGCAGCCTAGCCATGAGGGGCACCGTCAATGGCCGAGCAATTACCATCACCATCGATACCGGCGCCGCTGTGTCCATTGCCACGTCCAGGGTTTTGAGGTCATCAGAAATCCGGCCAGTTAACAGTAACATCCAGCTCAGAACAGTCACCGGCGAGTCCATGTCAATACAGGGTGAGGCAGATGTCGTGCTACAGATAGGGGACAACATGATCCGGCATAGGGTCCTGGTAGCGAATATTGTGGACGATTTTATATTGGGTATGGACCTAATCAGTCAGCATGGATTTATGTTCGACCCGAGATATGATGTTCTTCGATTCCTAAATGAGGAATTTGTATTGACACGGCCCGTTAACAGCTCATCGACCTCCATAAAAATTGTAGCAAAATCTCCAGCCAGAATTCCCGGTCGAACGGAACAGATTATTCATGGGCAGCTAGACAGCAATCCTGGGAGATGCGTTGGAATGGTGGAGCCCATACACTCAGCTCATGACTACTTAGTTGGACGGGCTATAGTTAAAACCGGACGAGAAATGCCAATCAGAGTCCTGAATTTGACCAAAACGACATAAGAATGCCAATGGTCAAAAGATAGCTTGTTTCGAGCTAGTAGAGACCATCATCAATTGCGAAGAAGAGTACCAGACGTCGGTGAAGGAGACAGGGCCCAGTAAAGAGTTCCTACAACAGTTTGCTGACCATTTCACACACCTGACACCAGAGAACCAGAAGAAAGACAATTTATCACAAAGCACTGGCAAATTTTTAACAGTCATGATGGAACCACCGGTCGCACCAACATCATCCAGCATCGAATAGATACCGGAAAGGTTTAACCCATCAGAATACCACCTAGACGACTACCATTGGGGCAACAGCAGGCAGTCGAGGAAAACATCGAGTCCATCCTACAAAATGGAGTTATTGAGCAATCCATCAGCCCATGGTCACTACTCCGAATCGATGACACTCTGACCACACTAGCAGGTTCCCGTTGGTTCTCCACACTAGACCTAAAAAGTGGATATTGGCAGGTTGGTCTATACGCAAACGACAGAGAGAAGACAGCGTTCTCCACCAGTAAATGGCTGTTTCAGTTCACAGTCATGCCCTTTGGATTATGTAATGCTCCCGCAACATTCGAGAGGCTAATGGGGTATGTCCTGAGCGGGTTAACCTGGAGGACGTGCTTAGTATATCTCGACATTCTAGTCATGGGTCAGACATTCGACGACCATCTGAAGAAGTATTCTCCAGAATTAATAACGCCAACCTGAGACTCAACCCGAAGAAGTGTTCCTTGTTCCAAAAAGAAGTAGAGTTTTTGGGCCACGTCGTTTCCGAGTCAGGAATCCGCACCAACGAGGACAAGATAGAAGCCATCCGTGATTGGCCAGTCCCAAGAGACAAGCATGAACTCCGAAGCTTCTTGGGCCCCTGTACTACAGGCGATTTGTTGAGGGATTTGCCACCATTGCCGCGACTCTACATCGGCAGACCACTGAGAAAGAGACCTTCCGTTGGAATCAGGATTGCGAAACATCATTCAGACGACTGAAGGCAGCACTATGTTCCAGCCCAATCCTAGCCTTCCCTACACAGTCCGGCAAGTTCATTTTAGACACCGACGCCAGCAACACAAGTTTGGGGGCCGTCCTATCCCAGGTGCAAGATGGTGAAGAGAGGGTGATCGTGTACTAGAGCCGTGGATTCTCGAAACTGGAAAGAAATTATTGCGTCACCAGAAAAGAACTTCTTGCAATAATAAGGATGGTAGACCATTTCCACAAATACCTCTATGGTCGTCATTTCTTAATCCGAACAGATCATGCCGCTCTCAAATGGCTGCTGGACATGAAAACACCGGAAGGACAACTGGCCAGGTGGATGGAGAAATTACAGCAATACGATTTCAAGGTGGAACACCTTGCCGGCCGTTTGCACAATAATGCCGATGCCCTATCCAGAAGACCCTCTAGAGCAGAATGCGGACATTGTCTGAAGACGGAACAGCGAGAGGGTATCTCCATCAGATAGATCCGAATGCAGGCCAATGAAGACTGGACAACGGAACAGTGCCTCCAGGACCAAATGGCTGATCCAGACATCGAACCAATCTTGTCGCTCAAAACGAGAGGGGCACCCAGGCCACGTTGGGTCGAGGTAGCTAGATACTCGGGCGTGCTGAAATCGTTATGGGCCCAATGGGACTCTCTAAGAGTAGAGAATGGAATGCTCAAGCGAGTTTGGGAAAGCACCGATGGCCGAGAAACCAGTCCCAACTGGTAGTTCCTTTTCTTAGGTACCAGCCATCCTGACCGAAGTATATGATGGGATTACTGCGGGCCATCTGGGCATGAACAAAACCCTAGACAAAGTTCGCCAGCGGTACTACTGGGTAAATTACTTTGAAGACCTCAGAGCTTGGTGTCGGAAATGTGACACATGTGCTGCCAGTAAGTGCCCGAAGACCCGGACCAAGGGCAGAATGCAGCAGTACAATGTGAGAGAGGGAACAAATACAATCTGCAGGTTTGGCGTCCCGATGGAACTACATTCAGACCAAGGGCGTAACTTCGAATCATCCCGGTCTCCCGATTTGGCAGTTATAGACTTCTATTTATGGAGTGCACTAAAAAACAAAGTATACAAAAGAAAGTATGAGACAGTTGGTGACCTAATGGAGGCGGTATTACAAGCAATTGAAGAAATTGATAGGAGGTTTGTGAGGAAAGCGGTAATGTCAATCTAAAAAAGATGCAATTTTTGTCTAAATAACAATGGTGGACTTTTCGAACATAAATTGTAACCATTATTATGTACTTTAATTTCTTAAGTTTTTAGTAAGTACCTACTTATTTAGTTTTTTCGTTATATCTGATATACTTAATAAAAAAATCGTTCAATGTTTTTTGGAATAGTTATTAATAAATCAATCTATTTCATGGCCAACTACGTTAAAAGTGAAAATAAGAGAGAAAAGCATCCATAACTCCGTTATTTTTATGAATAACTATATCGAGTATTATATCGTTGAAAAGCTCTAAAAATGTCATATTTTTTGAGGTCATAGCCAACTATGGTTTCCATTCAAAAAAGATCAGTTTGTGTCATATCTCGAAAACGAAAGCTGTCACGCAAACGAGGACATGACAAGCATATTCGGGATACAATTCCCTTCAATTTTAATATTTACACTTTTTGTATAAAATCAAAAACAAAGGATCTAGAGGGATTTGACGAAATCGACAGAATTTCGTTTTTTCAAAATATCTAGTAAGCCATGACTTTTTACAAAAATCCAAAAGTGTCATTAAATTGGGCCAGTAAAACTGCGAATCTTTCCCAATTTAACCACTGCTCTATCTCCGCTAGTTTCCGAGATCCCCATACTGATCATCAAAAAAACTCACCCTGTATACAAGAGTCTTAAACGTATGTAACATTTTTTCAGTAGAATTTTAACATGATCTCGAAATCTAAGTGAACTATCTATAATCAAACCTAAAATTTTAAGTTTCAGAATAATTCAATCCAGTATCATTCAATGTGAGTTGGATAGTGCTTTCGAGGTAAGCTCTTCTCGGCTTAGAACAAAATAGGATTACAGATGTTTTATTTGCATTTAGACTCAAATTGTGTTCAGTAGAATAGTGGAAAACAGCATCTAAATCTCGGTTAATATTTGCTGTTACATTTTCCGGTGATTCTGAAGAGGGGAAATAATGAATTAATTGGGTATCTTCTGCATATAATTGAATATCGGCAGGTCTGTCGTATATAGAAGAAACAGGAGAGGCCGGTGGAAAGATTCAACAGGACCTTGAAACAACACCTATCCAAGGTCGTCAGCAATAACCAGCGTGATTGGGATGAGCATATTCCCCTATTTCTGTTGGCATATCACTCTGCCGTACATAATACTACAGACCTGACTCCAGCCAGGGTCCTATTCGGAAAGGAGCTGTGATTACCCTGCGATTTGGCTTTTGACTCCCCGAAGAACCTTCCCAAGACATCGACGATTATGCCGACCAGCTCCGACATAACATGCTGGCAACACACGAATTAGTCCGAACGCAGATGTTGGCCACCAGTGACCGGATGAAGACGCGATACGATCTCAAGACCAATTCAGCCGGGTTCCAAGAGGGGGACAAAGTCAGAAAACAATTGTTTCTGTTTTTATAACTGACCATTGAAAATAATAAAATCTTAAGGGTAGCTTACACGAGACGTGCTATGCAAATATTCCTAAAATTATTGTAACGAAATTTCCATAAGCCGGCCCTGGTTTCATTCCAGTACGACACCGATCACTTTTAGGAAAAAAAATGTTCTCGAAATGGCTCGGCAGCTGTAGAATTGATGATTGATCGTAGAGTTTTCGATGTAGGTTTTATAAAGGGGCAACCCGTAATCGCGGCAGTTAGTTAGACAGCGTCGACGAGCGTATATTGTAATGTTATTGTGAATCAGCTGTTCTGTATAATTTGATGTAAATAAAAGTTCTAGAAAAGATTTTTTAATTGAACCCACGAAATTTATAACATTATTGATATTGATGGCATGTGCAAATAAATACTTGAAATAGTATTAGTAATAAAATGAAATGAAACATTTTGCAGTTTTATTTTGCATCTAAAATATTTCTAGAATCATTAAAAAATTGTTGAATGTTCTTTTAGCGAGATGTGATATGCTCCAAGTATTTTTTAAATTTATTTATCTAATAATCTAATATAAAAATCTCGTGTCATGGTGTTTTTGGTCGAACTCCGAAACAGCTCGACCGATTTTTATAAAAAAATTTATGTATATTTGATAGGTGGTAAAATATATTTCATACCCATAGGTGATTAGAGTGTCCTTATGCAGAAAAAAAATATGAAAAAGATAATAAAATAATATCTCCGAAACGAAATGTGATACAGGCGTGAAAATTGGTGTATGTACTCTTTTGCCCAAACAAATAATAACGAGTATTATCATTTTGGAAAACTCATGGCGGACAGGTGGAGAAATGTTTTTTGAAAAATTTACTAGTTTTCTGGAACCTAAACCAAACAAGTCCTAACCTTTCATATAAGTCGAGTACATCTACTGTCTGACAAGGTTAGGTATAACAAAAATGTTTCGTTGGAATGAAGGAACAACTTTAAATTTTGTTTCCAAATAGAACATGGGTGCTTATGGAATTTTAAGTCTCCATATTACAAAAACCAAATAAGCTACCCATATTTTTTTATTTATCTAAAATCGCCTTTATAATAAGTTTAAGCAGCTTATTTACTTTATACGTTACAGATTGCTCATCTTGCCAAATACACTGAATTTGTGTACTGCACTCGACCGTAGTGCGAACGTTTTGTTTTTGGGGCAATAAACATTGGTAATATTGGGATAACTCGCCACTCTACTAAACTAAAACTACTAGCGTAGTCTGAATTAGCCTTTAGCGATCATCATGTAGCCGATAAAAGTTATGTCTAGCATTTATTCATTGCATGAGAATTGATAAATTGATTCTGTTCTTTAAATGAATAGAGACGGTATTCGTCATTTTGCCAGTACTGAAAAGGTGGGATCTGCAAAATGTTCACTATCTGATTTATCGCACGTGAAACGAAATAAAATATTATAAACGTGGAAACGTTGAGAATATTAAATAAACAAAACATCAGAACAATATAAAACACCACAATATCTAACTCTTCATATTAAATCCGAAAATAGTGTATTTTTAGAGCGGTTGTTACATTAATTTTCGCTCATGATTGATGATGTTAAAATGGTTTTCGCAAAAACTATAATAATTTACTTGAAAACAATATTATCAAATTAAAAAAATATTCTAGATAAATATGGCAAATAAACCGTTTGTATAACCCGTGCGAAGTCGGGACGGGTCACCTAGTATAATACATATAATGATTGTTTATTCGTATTTACATCTTATTTATATGTAAAAACGAGTCTAATAGTACGAGATCCGGCTGCAGAATTAGTGCACCCATGAGTTTGCTAAAAACCAAATTTTGACGCATCCACACAGCATGAAATATTTCTAAAATATTTATGCAATATTTCTGGTTTGATTTGAAACATTTCAAAATATTTCAGCAATATTGCTATGTCCGCGACAAAACCCCATTTTAAATAATTCATGAAATATTCCTGTGATATTTTATGAAATCTTTGTGTCATATTTCATGATATATTTCAAAAGATCTTTTGTTGTAAATATAAAAATAGTTTAAATGTATTTTAGTGAACTATTTAAAAATATTTATATACTATTTCATGTTTGTTTTGAAGTATCATAAAATATTTCAGAAATCTTCGTATTTTCGCTACAAAAACCTCTTTAAAAATTTCATGAAATATTCTGTAATACTTCATAATATGTTTCAAAAGATGTGTTTGTCGTGAGCATACGAATATTTCAGAAATATTAGAGTCAAATATTTTAAAATAGTGCTAAAATATTTGATGTCTAAAGTATCTTTTGAAATTTTTTCCAAAATATTACTATATTCAAGACTAAAATTCTCCTGAAATATTTCATGAAATATTGGTGTAATATTTCTGGAAATGTTTCTCTAAGATTTCATGAAATATTTCATGAAATATTTTGTCGTGGACATAGGAATATTGCAGAAATATTTCAGTGAAATATTTTTTCAGATATTTCATGCTGTGTGGGTATTTATGATTAGGAGAATATATATTTACCAGGTTGCCTATCAAAATGTGGCCGCTAGTATTTTTAATTCAATTATTATTAATTGATTTTTCGTAAAAAAAATCACGGCAATATATATGAAGACTCTGAAAAATTACAGTTGCCGTTGCACATTTTATTACATTTATACACATTTATGAAGCAAATTTTTTTCTGTTTATTATGATATACGGTTGCCTAATTAAATCTGGCAACAAATAAGGGTTGCCGGCTGTTAAAGATGGTAAATATTAACGGTAGAATGAAAGAGAGCTTGCGCCTAACATCACCAGTCAGACAGGATTAGCCATTGCCAGACGGTTTAAAGTGTTTGATCTGTGGTTTAAAGCCATTGTTCTTGCGTCGGATACTAGTGTTCTCAACCACCGGTTCAAACAATAGTAGGTATGACTTAATATAATAAACTCTTTAAAAGAAATGTTTTTCTATCCAAAATAACACATTTAAATATTACAAAAAATGACAAATTTAAAAATTACAAATAATACAAATTTAAAAGTTTTAAGTTCGATGGAAATTTTACTTACTGTTTGTGTTTTGCAAAAATCTTCGATTCACGATATTTATATTTTTTCTTACAACGGAACTTTAACATTAGCGAACATTTTTTGAATGATGGGTTATCACAGTACTGTACATTGCATTTTTTGTCGCGCTGGCTGCGAAAAGGAACGGCCAAGTGCACAACGGCAACCGTGATTTTTCAGAGTCTTTATATATACTGCCGTGAAGTGGACGATATTTTATTGAAAAAACAAGTCAGTGAAATCTTTTAAGAAAAATCAATTAATAATAATTTAATTAAAAATTCTAGCGGCCACATTTTGATAGGCAACCTGGTAGATATATATTCTCCTAATCATAAATATCCGTAAAAATTTGGTCTTTAGCAAACACTCGATGGGTGCACTAATTATGCAACCGGATCTTAGACTATAACGATTTTGTCGAAATTCCACCATTTCAGGGTTTTTGTGTATAAAAATCGATTGCTTGGGAAAAGTCGTATTCGACTTGTTAAGGGATGGGTGGCATCATATATCGATTGTTGTGGAAATACTTTTGCTCGCTGAATAGTTGTTTGAAATGTCGAGCGTTAATCAAGATGGACTTATATACGGCTATAACAATGCAATTTTATAGTAATACAACCATAATTCAACATTCTATTGTTGTTATTGCATTAGGCAAATAAGGCCGGGCATAGACCTATCATTTATGTTCTATTCTATAAGAACAGAAGAGAATCCGAGTTCATCGCCACACACTTGTCGGTCACCGGGCTTTCTTGATTTGCCTTCAGTCGTTATCAAGCGCTAATTCCCAAAGGGTCTCTTCCTGATGATAGTGCCCAGATGGAAGAAGACGTTTTGGAGAAGAAACCTGAAGAGCAGGAGTACTGCAGCATCGTTTCAGTTGGGGAACTTGGAGGATTATCTGGTAGATCTAGCAACGGACTTTCTGCCTCCGAATATTAAAAAACCTGCGCTTGGAGGTTTGGAGAATACGGGGTGGTGCGAGTTAATTTTGGGATTGTCCGAGCAGGACGTCAGCCTCTTTTCCTTAGCCTGGAAAGATTCCACATGAAAAACATATTTTTCTGCATGGAAGCAGTGGTTGCAGTAGTGTAAAACGAAACTAGTTACTTCAAGTTGCCCAACACCACAGAATTTAGCGACTTACTTCGGTGAATTGCATAGAGTAAAGAATCTGACATATAAGACGATCCTGGTTAGGAAATCAGCCCTTAGTACGATTGTAGATCCAGGGGGGTGAGCCATGGGCGGATCCAAGGAGGGGGCGACGGGGGCGATTGCCTCCCACCGAGAGCCTCAAAGTTAGTAAATTTAATATTAAAACGAGGTAATCTTAACTCTAAGAGCCTAGAAGAAGGTCACTTCTATGGGTTTAAACTACATAATGACTATTTTTAATGTAATAGTCCAAGAAGAAGAAGAAGAGAAGCATGAAATGCCCCCCCCGGAGGCACGTGTCTGGATCCGCCCCTGGGGTAAGCTAAGGGGCGGAAGCCCCCCCAATTATCTGAGTGGTATGCTTTTTTAGTGTTTATTGTGCTAAAATCAACATTCAGTGACGTCAAGCCCCCTCCCCCAAACGAAATCAAGCCCCCCCGTAATGACAATCCTGGATCCGGCCCTGCGTTTGTGGATCCGAAAGGAGAGGCAAAACTGTTTCGCTGGTTAAGTCTATGTTGCAGGCGATTGGTATCCGCGAAGCAAAAATAACGAATCCGTGCAAGAAAGTGTGGAATATTGAATCAATAATCAGCTGACTTAGCAAGAATCCTCCGGACAAGAATAGTATCTTCGAAGTCTCAAAGCACACTGCGATGTTATTGATGTTGGCCTCGGGTCGGCAAATACCTGATCTCACGCTGTTGTCCAGAGAGCCAGATAAAATGGTGCTGAAGAATGATTCGGTAATTTTTTAGTAAAATTTTGGGTCAAAGACATATTCTACTAGCCAAAGGCAGTCAGGTTGGAAACTAATAAGAACAAGCAAACCAGAGTTTGATGTAGTAAGCAGGGTTAATATGTTAATAAGTGTATCAGCTAGTAGGAGAAACCCAGTTCTGGGTTTATCAGACCTCTTCATTACGACGAGAGGTAAGGTGAAGGAGGCATCAAAAACAATTATTGCTGGTTGGTTAAAGACGATTTTTGTAGCCTCTAATAACAAGGTGAGGGGTAGGCAGTAGCCTCATACAACTTCGACAAGAATGTAGATCTGAAAGAAATTTTAAACCGAGATAACTGGAAACGCCCGAAATTTAAAAAAATATAGATATTACTAAGCTGTGCAAAAACCAAACGCGCTGTCAAATAATATTTTGTTTACTTCTTAAACGCCGGTCTGAGAGAATTATTTAATTATAAAGTTAGTTATTTATTAGTGGGTAATGAAGTTTGTTTACTTGTTGAATAAGTTAATAAGCTAGTCAATAGCTGTTATGTTAAATGATTTAATTTGAATATGGAGTATAAAGTTTATTAACGTAAGACGATAAATAAAAATATCTTGTTCTAGTGTCTTTTTACGAGGGCTGTCTTTTATATTTCGGGATTAGAGAACAAAAACAAATATTAATCATCGAAAATCGTTTTATTGTTTTTCAAAATATTCCCCATGAAGATCTATACACTTTTGCATGCGTTTGAACCAATTGTCGAAGCACTTTTTCTACTCTGATTGAGGCATCTCCAAAACATGCATTCTGAACGCAGCAACCGCTTCTTCAGGTGTCGAAAAACGTTGACCTCTCAGTTTGTTTGTTTTTTACGTACGGGAATAAAAAAAAGTCATTTGGTGACAAGTCAGGACTATACGGTGGATGACTCATCAAATCGATGTTTTGAGTGGTCAAAAATGCAGTTGTTTGAGCCGATGTGTGAGAGCTCGCATTGTCGTGGTGGAGAGTGATCCGTCTTCGGCGGTTGGTTTTCCTCATTTCTTGGAAGACAACTGGCAAACAAATCGTTGTGTACCACTTAGAATTGACTGTTCTGCGTTGTTCTAATGGTACGGTTGCGACATGTCCAGTTTTTCCGAAAAAACAGGCGATCATTTGCTTGTAAGTGCTTCGTGCGCGAACAACTTTTGTTGGATTCGGCTCATCTTGAAACACCCATACAGTCGACTGCTGTTTACTTTCGGGCTCATACGCGTAAATTCACGATTCATCACCTGTCACTATGTCATAAACGTGTTTTGAAGCACCACGATCGTAATTTTTGAGCTTTTCTTTTGACCAATCGACATGAGGCTTTTTTGAACGATTAACAAATTGTGTGGGATCCAACGCGAACAAATTTTTTTTTGACATTCAAATGTTTATGCAATATTGAATGTATGCTGGTCCCACTGATGTGTAAGGTTGACTCAATCTCACGATAGGTCACATGACGATCTTGCAATATCAGTTCGCGCACAGCATCAATGGTTTCCGGAACAACAACTGTTTTTGGACGACCTTCACGAAATTCGCCTTGGAGTGAACTACGACCTCGATTGAATTCACCATACCATCGATAAACAGTGGTCCCTGATGGAGTTTCATCGCCAAAAATTAAATTAAGTTGATCCATGCACTCTTGCTGACTTAATCCACGTCGAAAGTTGTAAAAAATAATCGCACGAAAATGTTCACGATTTAATTCCATTTTTTGGCCGAGATGAATCCTTTAAGTTACTGTAAACAACACATAGCGCTCGTATGTCAAAAAGTTCTGAGTACGTATAACCTTAAAAATGTCAAACTTTAAGATTGTTGTCAGATTGCAACACTAGGGTTGTCCAATCCCGAAATATAAAAGGCAGCCCTCGTATTACCTTATTTATGCAAGTACCTTAAGTCTTTCAGGTCACTGTACGCTGTAGGTTGTGAGCCTACATATTCCAAACACCTCTCCGAAAGGTCAAGCCGAAGGCACAGACCCGAAATATGACCGTTTTCCACCCTAAAGGGAAGAAAATGATTATTTCGGGTCTTGACCTAAGTAACCCTTACCGCGTTCTTTTCGGAGCTGTACTGAAGATTAGGAATAAAACGATACGAGTTAATATAAGTACATACTCGATACTTTTTTCCGATACCAAGTACTTTTAGTATCGATACTTTGCAATTAAGTATCGAGTAGGTATCGGTCAAAAGTACGCACCGTAGGTGAAAAGTACTCATATACCTTCGCCAATGTCACTATTTCAGTGATAAAAAATTCTTAAATTCTTAGAGCATACATCTTCTGGACATAGCCTGCAGTGCAAAAATGTCGTGCCAAAGGATAGAAAGAGAGAACAATAGAGAGTAAAGAGGCTATTTCACTCGGTTGGTAGATGAAGCCAGTGAGCTCATTGGATGCAGTTCCTCTTACCCTCTACATGGGCATCTCTTTCTAGCATTGCCACGATTGTTTTCGTTCGGTCGGTGTTAACACTGTTAACCTAAACAGTATTGACATTAGTCGGTGTTTGTTTTATGTTTAAAGCATTTTAATTTTTTGATGGTTGAAAATGGGGCCTCCGAATTCTATTATGTGACTATATTTCACAAAAAACGATGACAAAACCGCTAGCTGCAAAAAATTATTTAAACCGTGCGGTTTAGTGGCAATACTTCTAATTTGCATAAGCATTTAAAAAGTCACTGTGATTCGATACGAGTACGACGACCGATACGGAATCAAGTAAAAGTATCGATACCTTGGTGGTATCGTTTCATCCCTACTGAAGATCCTGCCGCCCGAGCGGATAAGACCGATCGCACTAGCCGTCACAACTTCTGAGGGCTGCGGAGAGGGGAAATTCTCCTCGAAAGAGCCCCCTAGTCGTAACTTTGGGTAATAATTGGTCAAGTAAACAGGAAATGTAACGGTAGGTAATCTCCGATAGGTCAAACCTTTGGCAAGACCTGAAATAATCGTTTTCTTCCCTTTAGGATGGAAAACGGTCATATTGGATAAACAGTCTGCAGCAGCATATATACAGGGTGGTGGTAATACTGGTTGATCTAGAGATATACATACAACAAAATTGTGATATAGGGTACCCCACAGGCAATTGCAGTTTTGGTGAAATATATTGGGAATTAATGGACTTATATTTACAGTTAAACATTGTGGGCCAAAAAATGTTATACGAGGTAGCCGATAAGTAGTTGCATATACAAGGTATTTGAAATAGAGTGAGGAGTAGAATTATAGTTAAACAGGGTCGATAAAAAAATGTTCGAAAAATTTTGTAGCATATAACATGAGCTGTTGCATATATGCAATATCTGAAACATGGGGTGAAGTAAAATTATAGTTTGATAGTGTGATTCAAAGAATGTTAGAAAAAGTTGCTTATAAGAGGTGTTTGAAATATAAGGTGGAGACAAAGTATACTTTCCAGGGTTTTTAAAAAAATATCAGAAAAATTATTATATAGCGTAATCTATAAGCAGTTGCATGTATTCAAGATAGTTGAATTATAGAGTGAAGCAGAGTTATAGTTAAGTATTAAAAAAATGTTATATTTGGTGGTCCCTAGCAAATGTATATACAATGGTGGTCCCTAGCAGATGTATATACATGGTGGTTGAAATATTTTTTAGAGTAAACTTATGGTTATGCGGGATGTTTCAAAAACTGATAGACAAATAAGTTATAACGGTTGACTAATTGGAAGCAGCAGAAACATTATGGTTTAAATATAAATAGAAGTACAGTTGTAGTTATACAAGGCGACTCAATAAAAAAGTCGAATAAAATTTTTATATAGGGTGGCCCATAAGCAATTGCAGTTTAGGTGAAATATGTTGGAGATTGGTGGATTTATAGTTATACAGGCTGGTACAAAAATATTATACTGGGCGGCCGATAAGTAGTTGCATATACATGATAGCTAAAATAGAGGGAGGAGTAAAATTATAGTGTTTAAAAAAATATCTCAAAAATTATTATATAGCGTAGTCTATAAGCAGTTGAATGTATAAGATAGTTGAAATATAGAGTGGAGCAGAGTTATAGTTAAGTGTTTAAAAAAATGTTAAATTTGGTGGTCTCTATGCGAATGCATTTACAGGGTGGTTGAAATATTTTGTACAGTAAAATTATGGTGATACAGGATAGTTAAAAAACGTATGGACAAATTAGTTATAATGGTTGACTAATTGGCAGCAAATAAATGGGATGGTTTAAATATAGATGGAGTTATAATAATAAAAAAGTGGAATAAAATTTATGTATAATGTGGGCAATAACCAGTTACAGTTAGGGAGAAATATGTTAGGGAGTGGTGAATTTATAGTACAAAAATAGATATACAGTGTGATTAAAACAATGTTTGAAAAAGTTGCATGTAAGGGATGGTTGAAATATAAGATGGAGACAAATTATATTTTTCAGGGTAGTTTTGTTATTGGACTGGAACTTCTTACTGGATACGCAAAATATACATATTTATGAATTTTAGAATTTCACGGAGTTGAATGAAACCCTTAGTCCATCAGATTGTTATATTTGCTTTACTGTATTACAATGATATCGAGAATAATATATTCTGAGCTGGCTTCAGCTGAAAACCAATACTTCACCACAAAGAAGTATTTATACTACAATCACATCAAAACTTATTTTTTTTTTATGGAATATGATTTCAAAATATGTCATACTTGTATTCGGTAATCAATGGTATTGAACAAGAAGAATTTCAAAATCGCTATTTTTGAACAACTTTAATAAATTGAAAAAAAATAGGTACACCAGTAAAAAAAGCGATAAATTAATTCTTGCTGACCCTTATTTAATGCTTTCCTGCGAAATGCTGTATATTTCTTGTCTTATTCCAGCTTTTAAATCGTCGTATTTACTTTTATAAAAAGAAATCTAATGGTGTAAAATTCGGTGACCTTCGCTTGGCCACTCATCTGGTCTATCGGGCCACTTATTTGCGAAATTTTGATTAGGCTATCTTCAAACATCGCTGCATAATCGTTTCATCAGTATTTTTGGAGTTGCATTGCAAAATTGAATCACTATTACACTTATGCACTGATATTTCGCTAGATTTCACTTTGCGATCCGGGTCGTCATCTGATGATAGAACTTCTACAATATGAATTTTAACTTCAATACATTATGAATATCATAATCATGACTAATTTGCCGAATACTGTTGTGTTGACTTTATAAAACGATTGATTTAGTATCCTCGGATTTAGGTAGATTCTCTTAATTAATTTTGCTTACTCTGAGTTGACTTCTACTCGCTCTGGATACTTATTTTAAACATTGTACATACCGTTTGATAAGATAGTTGAAATATATAATAGAGAGATATACTTAAGTATTTAAAAAATGTTATATTTTATGACATGTAAGCAGCTGAATATACAGGTGGTTGAAATATTTCGCAGAGTAAAATTATGGTTATATAGGATGGTTCAAAAACTGATAGACAAATAGGTTATAATGGTTGACTAATTGGCAGTAGTATACATGATGGTTTAAATAAAAATGGAAGTTATAGTCATAAAAGGCGGTTCAAAAGAATTTTGAGTAAAACTGTTATATAGGGTGCACTTGCAGATTAGGTCTAATATATTCGGGATTCGTGGATTTATAGTTATGTGGGATGGTTCAAAGTAGTTAGAAAAAAATGTTATATAGGTTAGGCCAGATGTTTCAAAAGCTATTTTTTTTTCTACATTCCATACACTTGTGAAAACGCGGTAACGGCTTGTAATACCCCGATGATTGTTTATTCGTATACACATCTTATTTATATGTAATTAAGTTCTACAAAACGGCTCTAACGATTTTGTCGAAATTCCACCGTTTCAGGGTTTTGGTGTTTAAAAATCGGTTGCTTGAGAAATATCGTATTCGACCTGTTAAGGAATGGGTGGCATCATGAATCGGATGTTGTGGAAATACTTTTGCTCGCTAAATAGTTGTTTGAAATGTGGAGTGTTAATCAAGATGGACTTCTATACGGCTATAACAATGCAATTGTATAGTAATACGACCATAATTGAACATTATATTGTTGTTTGTGAAAATAACTGTGCCTTCGAATGTTTCATGTAAGTTTACAAGAAGTTTAACAAGTTAGTATAAAACTCTGCTAATTGGAAAAGTACCTTTAAAAACTCTAAGAAACTAAATTAAAAATACATTTTGTCGTAATTAAGTTTTATGTTTTTTATAGATGTTTACATTATCAAAAATGAACTCGTACATGGTGGTGTATTACATTTCCATTTAGTAATTCTGATAATGAAAACAAGATATTTTTCTTAATCTCATATTAACAATGCTAAACAGAAATTTATGTCAACAATGCATTTACAAACCAAATATTACAAAATTCAGTAGGTATTGCATTTTCCTGTAAATCAGCGGTAGGGATATACCCAACCAAGAGATGGCGCCCAAAACTTCGTTTAATATAGAACACGAAGTTTGTTCCTACCCGATGCAAAACAGTACACGTGAAGATCATCGCCATACGCATTGAAGAAAAGCTGTTCCATCTAATTTTGACGGTTCAGTAAAAGGTGCATACATATACTTAATAAAGATATACTGCTATCGTCCGTAAGCGGAAGGGTCACCGACTAAGAGAGACAACAGATTATACCGTGTTACTGTACCTAAACCGTTTTGCAATGGCGTTGCCAAAAACTAAACAGAGAGAAAACATAACCAACAACAGAAGAGCCGATTGAGGCATTTTCGAACATACGCATAAAACCCGAAGTACTTTAAAACGTTACAGACATGTATATGTCTGGACTGTGATGTTTGCGCCGTCCTCGAGACTCTGCTAGCAGTATATCAGTATTAAGTATATGGGGGCATCACGATGTTCCAACCAAACAACGTAAGGTTTCTTGTATCGTCATTTCCATCTTTGATAAAGAGTAAGAATCATTGGAAGGATGAAATTGATCATCCGCACTGGAACCGTTCATTCACGACATTAATTATTATTATTTTAAACTATTATTTACAGTTTAGTTGTTTATTCACAGTGTTGTCAGGTTAATTATTTTTAGCTGTATTTTAAATACCAAAATGAGCGTCAAAACTCATATTTTAGATATTAATATAAGTAAGGTTATGGAATACCGAGCTTAGACAAAAACTTGTAAATAAAGCGCTCCAACTTAGATTTTCTGTGACTATACAATGGTGATACTTTGCACAGTGCTAACCTCACAGTTGCTCACGAAATCGATGCAGGCGATTTCATCATTTCATGACAGTTTTATGGCGATAGGAAAACTGCAAGTAGGAACAAACCTACGGACGTTGTCCTCTATACGCTTAGAGCATCTACTTCTAGAGATGTATTGCATAAATATCGGGCCAAGACAATAGAGATGGTAACAGGCTATTTCACTTGGCGGGTGGGACCAGACAATTAACTACATGCTGGACGTATTCCATTCCAGCTCCCAATCGAGTGAAACAGTTTGGGCAGGATATTTGTGTATTGCTGATTGAAGGCTACCTCCAGGAGTATAAGCTCTAAGCCTATAGATAAATGATGTGTGGCTGTTTTCCAATAAGCGCACACTTGAGCACAGTGCGGCCCAGTGCTAGCACTGAGTGTTCCAATTACAGCACTTGCTCGCACAAATGAGCACAAGAAATAACTGTGCCTTTGGGATGTTTTATGTAGGTTTACTAAGTAAATATAAAACTTTATCATAAAACATGAAGTATGTTCCAATTAACGCATGAAAATTACGGTACAGGGCGACACAAAAACCCTTTGTGCTCTAGTAATTGGAAAACAGCCATTATAGCATTATTCTGTAAATAATTTACGTACACATAAACGTCAATTGATAACATATGAGTAATACACTTTTAACTTTATGGTGATCAGTGTACTCTACCGGTTGGTTAAAAAAAAACATGTTCCAATTAACGTCCTAAAATTGCCGCACTGTGCGGCACAAAATCACTTTGTGCTCTGCACAGGAAAACAGCGTGTGTCAACAACCACCTGGCCACCACTATAACTCATCTATAGGGGTTTTCGCGGAAGCCGTTCTGAATCGGTTCATTATTTTTAGTTCTATTTTTGTTCTGTCCCTAAATCGGATCATGGGAGTTCACATAGTGTTTTGTTTCATGTCATCTGTAAAAATCATTTTGTGGTTAATTTCTATGGGTTAAACAGTGCGCATGAACAACCTGTAAATTTTTAGGAATTGAAAATATCTCCTGAATTTAAATTTTCAAATATTGAAGGAATATCACTACAGAGAAATTCCTTTCCAGTCAGCATTATTATTCGGAATATTTATTTTGTCTGGAAATTTAATACTAATGACTCCACAAAAGGTATATGCTCTTTTGTGACCATAATTATAGCTAAAAAATGCTTAAAAATTACTGACCCTATAAATATTACTACCCTGAAAGTAGCCGACAAACGACAAAAAATCTGAGAATATTTTGGTATTAATATTTAGCATGCTACACGGGCTGTAAAATTAAACTTTTTGCAAATGTAATGAAATGCACATCTTTATTTTGATAAAATCTAAATATTTATTTCTTTAAAATTTTGATTTTTGCATTTATTTCAAAAATATTAGGTGTTAATATTATAGGTTAAATTTTTTTTCGGTATTTGTTATACAATATTCAGCAAGCTATATGGGCTGTAAAATTAAACTTTTTGCAAATGTAATGAAATGCACATCTTTATTTTGATAAAATGTAAATCAGCATTTCTTTAAAATTGTAATTATTTCTTTCAAAAAATATTCTATTTCAAATTTTCAGGTATCCGACATTCAATATTTATTTTGAATGTTCATCTGGGATTTTCTCTCCTCGCAATGGTTTCTGAAAAATACAAGTACTAGTTGTCCTCTTACAGAAGAAACTCTCCCGTAGGATTAACTGTGAGAAAGTAGGTCTACAGATTTGTCAACTAATATTCCAGTATAACATGTTGGTAATTTTTTTGTTGTACTTATCTGTTTTTTTGTGACGTTTCGATTCCTCATCAGGAATCGTTGTCGAACAATGTTTGTTTGAATGTTTTGCACTTATTCGTCGCTTGACTTTTTTTGGTAATGTCAATTGACTGATTAATTGACTTCGAAGTTTCCTTCTTGATGTTCATTTGTCAGAAGTTGTTGCCATGCAACCGGTATCTCTACAGAGGGTGATAAACAAACAATATACCGTTTACTGTACAACCACAAACATGAATTCACAGAACAAGAACGTAAAGCACTCACTCCACACTATACTAAACCACCACATTTCTATGGGTTACCAAAAATTCATAAACCTAATATTCCTTTAAGACCAATTGTCAGTTCTATAAATTCTCCGTGTAGTGAACTTTCAAAATTTCTTTTAAACATTATTCGTCCTCTTACAGGGAGTTCTGTTTCTCATCTAAAAAACAGTTCACATTTTGGAAAAACTGTCTCATATAGAATACAAAAATACTTTTACAATAGCAAGTTTTGATATAGTAAATCTTTATAACAATGTTCCTGTTTCCAAAACACTTCCAATAGTAAAACAACTACTAGAACGGGACTTTTCATTAAATCAACGAACTCAGTTATCAATTGATACAATAATGGAACTACTAACATATTGTACCAAAACTTTTACGAACAGGATTTTGGCATGGCCATAGGTTCTTGTCTCTCACCAGCATTAAGTAACATATTTATGGAAAACTTTGAACAACAAGTAATTTTATCAAAAGAAAATAAACCTTTAATTTGGTGGCGTTACGTTGACGACATTTTCGTAATTTGGGAACACAATCTTGAAGAACTAGATAAATTATTAAATGATATAAATAACAAAGAGCCAACTATCAAATTTACCCTAGAAATTGAAGAAAATAACAAACTATCTTTTTAGACATATTAATAACAAAAACAGAATCTTCATTCGAAACAGAAGTTTATAGAAAACCAACTCATACAAACAGATACCTAAATTTCAATTCAAATCATCCGAATACAGTAAAGAAAGGTGTCATTAAGTCATTATATGATAGAGCAAAGACCAACTGTTCTGATGATAATAAATTCAACAAAGAAAAAATAATTATAAAGAATGTTCTCACTGGAAACAATTACCCCACAAAATTTATCAACAAAGAATTAAACAGACTTGAACAGAAAACAAACCTTCCGAATCAACCCAGAACTTCTCTTAACACTACTACTACTCAAGACAACAACATTACAGTTACAACTATGCCATATATACAGGGTCTGTCAGAAAGATTGAAAAGAGTGGGCAACAGATTTAATGTTAAAACAACATTCCAAACAAGAAATACACTTAAATCTTTAATATCGAAAACAAAACCAACAAACAAAACCCAGAACTCAAAAAACTGCGTATATAAGATTCCTTGCGAATGCAATAAATTTTATATTGGAGAAACATCGAAACCATTAAACGTACGAATAAATAAACACAAGAATTACATAACGAAACGACAATTTGAAAAATCAAAAATTTGTGAACATGCTTGGGACCTAGGCCATAAAATGCAATTTGACAATTCAACTATACTTCACAAAGAACAACATAACACAAAACGAAAAATAAAAGAGTCTGCCTTAATTATTTTGAATGAAGACGATTGTATCGCTTCTACTTCTGTAGAATTTAATCGTATCTGGTTACCGACAATTAAGGAAGAAATTATTAATGGTAACCTCCTTTTGAACAACCCAATATCGGGATAGTGCATAAGGTTTTTCCTGGGTTTTCCCTTATGACGTTAATAGGATCACTGAAACAATAGAATTCTTTGATCTCATTTTTGACGAATGCGCTATCTTATAACAAAGTCGTACCTAGGAACGCCACTTATAAATTCTAAAGACAACTCTTTCAAATTCTTCTAATTTGAAAGCTGGTTAACTATAATTCATGATCTTTAGATTTTTTTGTGCTACCTGTATTTCTAAAAACAACAAATTTTCTAATGTCAATTTTAAATGTCATAAATCAAATTTTCATTTTGCAATCACATCAATAAATATAAAGCCATTGACAACGAAGTCAGAATAGACTTTGAAACGTTTGGTATTCCTGCAATATACGTAGTTTTATTTCTATTGTGGTGTTATTCCCCAAAAAAACATAAAAGTAATCACATAAGCTGTAAAGTTTTGAAAAAAAATACAGGTATAGTGCCTCACCTGAACTTTACTGGAAAAATAAGGAGAAACCCCTAATATTCATTTTGGGGGCAAATTATTGAATTAAATGGAAAATAAAAAATTATAATTGTTTAAATGTACAAGTAATATATTAAATCAAAGGGCTCATTATGACGAATACTATATATATATATATATATATATATATATATATATATATATATTGTTACGAAATTTTCCCAAAGCCGACCCTGTGTCCTTTCAGCACGACAACAAACGCTTTACGATAAAAAATACGATTCTCGAAAAGACTCGGCAGCGGAAGGAGCGATGATTATTTTCTACTGGAGAATTCCACGGGGATTATAAAAGAAGCACGCCACGATCGCAGTTCAGTGTTACCGCGACGACTAGCTTATATGGGATTATTATTGTATTGTATTTTTGAATCAGCTGTTTGAATGTAAATAAAGTTCTAGAAAAGTGACAGTGAATATTAGTTTTATAATTTTTAAATTGAACCCACGAAGTATATTGCAATTTGGTGTCAGAAGTGGGATTAGTGCAGTTAAAATCCTAATTTGATTTATGGAAACCCGTACTATGGACGAATCTACCAAAAAAATAGTCAAGCAGGTTTCAGAGGGACTGGACGAAAAAATTGCACATATTCTAGAAAAACGTGACAAGAAGGAAAAACAACATCAAGAAGAAATTCAACAAAGGTTAGTAAAATCTTTTGATGAAAAAACGTAAAATAGAATTAGAAAATCTTGTCACTACCATGGAAGAAAAACAACATAATTTAATTGAAGGATTGTTCTCGAAATTTAAATTATTAGATGAACAGAGACAAAATGAATTTAAAGTATTTGAAGAGAAACAAGAACAACTTGAATATAAGCGACAAAATGAATTTAAAATAACTGAAGAAAAAAGACAAATGCAGTTCGAACAATTAATGCAAATAGTAGGACAAGTTAATGAAACAGTTAATGAAAGAATGCAAATAGTTGAGTCAGATATAAAAGAGATAAATGATGACATTAAGACCATAAAAAATACCGTGGATACTCTTGAAACAAAAGTAGATGATCTCGATTCCATCCAAAGTCAGGTAAAATTTGAAATCAGTTCAATTCAAGACACAGTTCAAGATCAAATCAGTTCCATCAAGCAAACAGTACACACTGAAGTACAAGATAAAATCTGTGCCATCCAAAATAAACCAGAAACAGAAATTAAAAAAATGCAACAGGACTTACAGCGAGGAAAATACCAGAACACCGTGAGTAACAAAGGTTCCTTTAGTAAACCACCCACATTCGACGGCAGTTCATCTTGGCCCATGTATAAACGACAATTTGAGGCCGTGGCTACAGCTAATGGATGGGATAATCATGAAAAATCCACATCTCTGGTAATTTCCTTAAGAGGTCCGGCCCTAGAACTCCTCCAGAGCATTCCAGTCGATGAACAAGGCAATTTCGACAAGATCATCGCTATTCTAGACAAACGTTACGACAATCAATCCTTGAGCCAGGTATACCAAGTCCAACTGAGTGGAAAAACCCAAAAATCCGGTGAAAGCCTCCAAGAATTCGAAGCAGAAATTAGACGGTTAGTTCACTTGTCCTACCCAGACCTGCCAGAGGAAACGAAAGACCAGTTGGCCACACAGAGTTTCATAAACGGCATCAGAGATGTGGAAGTACAAAGAAATTTAAGACTAAGTGGCGTCAAGAAAAGTAGTGAAGCTCTACTTCGGGCTTTGGAAGTAGAGGCCGTCATGAACATGTCCAAGCCGAGGGTCCGAGCAGTTTCCTTCAACCAGGAAGAGTCAGAGTCACAATTTCAAGCGCTGCTGGCTGGTCTGAACAAATTATTAGACCGGTCACAAAGAACTGGCACCAGAGGGGCATGTTACGGCTGCGGACGGACAGGGCACTTCCAACGTAATTGTCGAACGATCACCGACCAGGGGTAACCAACAGAACAGCCACATGTCCAGGGACCGTCAGTCAGTCAGCATAGGGGGGCGAATGCTGACTGTCCCTCCACCAGCCCCCAAAACGTTATCCATCCGGGGATTTTGCCGAGATAGCGGCAGCCTAGTCATCAGAGGCACCATCAACGGGCGAGCAGTTACCATCACCATCGATACCGCCGCCGCTGTGTCCATTGCCAAGTCCAGGGTTTTGAGAGCATCAGAAATTCGGCCAGTTACCAATAACATCCAGCTCAGAACAGTCACCGGCGAGTCCATGTCAATAGAGGGTGAGGCAGATGTCGTGCTACAGATAGGGGACAACATGATCCGGCATAGGGTCCTGGTAGCGAATATTGTGGACGATTTTATACTGGGAATGGACCTAATTAGCCAGCATGGATTTATGTTCGACCCGAGATATGATGTTCTTCGGTTCCTGAATGAGGAATTTGTATTGACACGGCCCGTCAACACATCAGTCACGCCCATAAAAATTGTGGCAAAGTCTTCAGCTAGAATTCCCGGTCGAACAGGACAGATTATTCATGGGCAGCTAGACAGCAATCCTGGGAGCTGCGTTGGAATGGTGGAGCCCGTACACTCAGCTCATGACTACTTAGTTGGACGGGCTATAGTTAAAACCGGACGAGATATACCAATCAGAGTCCTGAATTTGTCCAACAACGACATCAGAATTACCAATGGTCAAGAGATAGCTTGTTTCGAGCCAGTAGAGACCATCATCAATTGCGAAGAAGAGTACCAGACGTCGGTGAAGGAGACAGGGCCCGATAAAGAGTTCCTACAACAGTTTGCTGACCACTTAACACACTTGACACCAGAGAACCAAAAAAAAGCCAAGCAATTTATCACAAAACACTGGCAAATTTTTAACAGTAAAAATGGAACCACCGGTCGCACCAACATCATCCAGCATCGAATAGATACCGGAAAGGCTCAGCCCATCAGAATACCACCTAGACGACTACCATTGGGGCAACAACAGGCAGTCGAGGAAAACATCGAGTCCATGTTACAAAATGGAGTTATTGAGCCATCCATCAGTCCATGGTCTGCTCCCGTCGTGCTAGTTAAAAAGAAGGATGGAACCACCCGATTTTGCGTGGATTACAGAAAGCTCAATGACGTCACGAAGAAAGACAGCTATCCACTACCCCGAATCGATGACACTTTGACCACACTAGCAGGCTCCCGTTGGTTCTCCACACTAGACCTAAAAAGTGGATATTGGCAGGTTGGTCTGCACGCAAACGACAGAGAGAAGACAGCGTTCTCCACCAGTAAAGGGCTGTTTCAGTTCAAGGTCATGCTCTTTGGGTTATGTAATGCACCCGCTACATTTGAGAGGCTAATGGAGTATGTACTGAGCGGGTTAGCATGGAGGACGTGCTTAGTATACCTCGACGACATTCTAGTCATGGGCCAGACATTAGACGACCATCTGAAGAACCTGGGCGAAGTATTCTCCAGAATTAATAATGCGAACCTGAGACTCAATCCGAAGAAGTGTTCCTTGTTTCAAAAAGAAGTAGAGTTTTTGGGCCACGTAGTGTCCGAGTCAGGAATCCGCACCAACGAAGACAAGATAGAAGCCATCCGCGATTGGCCAGTTCCAAGAGACAAACATGAACTCCGAAGCTTCTTGGGCCTATATTCATACTACCGGCGTTTTGTTGAGGGATTTGCCACCATCGCCGCCCCTCTACATGGGCAGACCACTGATAAAGAGACCTTCCATTGGAATCAGGATTGCGAAACATCATTCAGGCGACTGAAGGCAGCACTATGTTCCAGCCCAATCCTAGCCTTTCCTACACAGTCCGGCAAGTTCATCTTAGACACCGACGCCAGCAACACAGGTTTGGGGGCCGTCCTATCCCAGGTGCAAGATGGTGAAGAGAGGGTGATCGAGTACTACAGCCGTGGATTCTCGAAGCCAGAAAGAAATTATTGCGTCACCAGAAAAGAACTTCTTGCAATAATAAGGGCTGTAGACCATTTCCATAAATACCTGTATGGTCGCCATTTCTTAATCCGAACAGATCATGCCGCACTCAAATGGCTGCTGGACATGAAGACACCGGAAGGACAACTGGCCAGATGGATGGAGAAATTACAGCAATACGACTTCAAGGTGGAACACCGTGCCGGCCGGTTGCACAATAATGCCGATGCCCTATCCAGAAGACCCTGTAGAGCGGAATGCAAGCATTGTCTGAAGACGGAACAGCGAGAGGGTATCTCCATCAGGCAGATTCGAGTGCAGGCCAATGAAGACTGGACAACGGAACAGTGCATCCAGGACCAAATGGCTGATCCAGACATCGAACCAATCTTGTCACTCAAAATGAGAGGGGCACCCAGGCCACGATGGGACGAGGTAGCTAGATACTCCGGCGTGCTGAAATCGTTATGGGCTCAGTGGGACTCTCTACGAGTAGACAATGGAATGCTCAAGCGAGTTTGGGAAAGCGCTGATGGACCAGAAACCAAGTCCCAACTGGTAGTTCCGAAGAAAAAGGTACCAGCCATCCTGACCGAAGTACATGATGGAATTACCGGAGGCCACCTGGGCATGAATAAAACCATAGACAAAGTTCGCCAGCGGTACTACTGGGTGAATTACTTCGAAGACGTCAGAACTTGGTGCCGCAAATGTGCCACATGTGCCGCCAGTAAGGGCCCGAAGACCCGGACCAAGGGCAGAATGCAGCAGTACAATGTGGGCGTCCCATTTGAGAGAATCGCCATCGATGTCGCCGGTCCGTTTCCCGAGTCTGAGAGGGGGAACAAATACATTCTGGTCGCAATGGATTACTTCAGCAAATGGCCTGAGGCATATGCGATACCCAACCAAGAGGCAACCACGGTAGCGACGGTGCTAGTAGAACAACTATTCAGCCGGTTTGGCGTCCCGATGGAATTACATTCAGACCAGGGGCGTAACTTCGAATCGAATGTATTCCAGAAGGTCTGCACGATGTTGGGGATCAGGAAAACGAGAACAACACCATTACACCCACAGTCAGACGGAATGGTGGAAAGATTCAACAGGACCTTGGAACAACACCTATCCAAGGTCGTCAGCAATAACCAGCGTGATTGGGATGAGCATATTCCCCTATTCCTGTTGTCATATCGCTCTGCTGTACATAATAGTACAGGCCTGACCCCAGCCAGGGTCCTATTCGGAAAGGAGCTGCGATTACCATGCGACTTGGCATTTGGCTCCCCCGAAGAACCTCCCCAAGACATCGACGACTATGCCGACCAGCTCCGACATAACCTGCTGGCAATACACGAATTAGCCCGAACGCAGATGTTGGCCACCAGTGACCGGATGAAGACGCGATACGACCTCAAGGCCAATTCAGTCGGGTTCCAGGAGAGGGACAAAGTCTGGTTGTACAACCCCCAACGGAGCAAGGGTAAATCCCCAAAGCTTACACCCGCCTGGGATGGTCCATACGAGGTGGTCAAGAGGCTTAATGACGTCGTCTACCGGATCTGTCGAAACCCCAAGGCTAAATTGAAGGTGGTTCATTTAGATCGACTAGCTCCCTACCATGGAGAGGATGTTTCTGATCGGGACGATCAGAATTAAGGGGGGGGCAGTGTTACGAAATTTTCCCAAAGCCGACCCTGTGTCCTTTCAGCACGACAACAAACGCTTTACGATAAAAAATACGATTCTCGAAAAGACTCGGCAGCGGAAGGAGCGATGATTATTTTCTACTGGAGAATTCCACGGGGATTATAAAAGAAGCACGCCACCATCGCAGTTCAGTGTTACCGCGACGACTAGCTTATATGGGATTATTATTGTATTGTATTTTTGAATCAGCTGTTTGAATGTAAATAAAGTTCTAGAAAAGTGACAGTGAATATTAGTTTTATAATTTTTAAATTGAACCCACGAAATATATTGCAATATATATATATATATATATATATATATATATATATACGGAAAATAAAAAAATATTTTTTAACGCATCATGCAATACATCAAATGAAAGGGTTTATTATGAGGAATACAAATACATGTTTTTCAAATTTTTTAAATTAATTGTTTACAAGATATTAACATAAAGATATAAAAAATTCTCATTTTTCGCTTTATTTCCCAAACCATACTACCTAAAATATTGAAAATAATTAGGAGTACTGGTGCCCACTTGAAATTTTTAAGAAAAATTATTAGAAAACCTCCATAGTAATTTTAGGGACAAATTATACAATTAAGTGGAAAATAAAATTTCAATTTTCAAAAGGCTCATTATGTGAATTACAAATATATCATATTTTTAAATCATTTGTTTAAAAAATATTAACAAATATATTAAACATCGACTTAATTCCCACTTTAGAAACTGCACTATTTAAATTTTGAAATATATATTTGATTTGTATTTTTAAATAATTTGAATAATATATTTAATAATTTATTATTTAAAACTTGACCTATTTTGCCCAATATCTTCCAATCTACAAAGCCTCAAAATTGAGACAGTACATTATAAAAGGTTTCCCTGAAAGTTTATTAGTAAAATAAAACTCTAATGTTAATTTTTGGGGGCCAAATTAGAATATTAAATACATATGTATTCTTATAAAAATCAAGCGAATAAAATAAAAAATCTATGTGTGGAAAATGAAAGTGTATATTTTTTATAAATTCAAAACGCTTCCTTTAAAAGATATTAGGACAAATATAAGAAAATGCACTCATTACCTGCTTGTCTGAAACTGGAATATTAGAATCTTGAAGGTGGTACGGAACCCTAAGTATGCGAGTCCAACTCGCACTTGACCAAATTATTTACATCACAATTACATATAAAATAATCTATGCCAAATTCTAACATATCAGTCTTTAAATATTTGGCAAGCTACTATATCGGCTGTAAAATTCGACTTTGAAAACGAAACTAAAGTAAAAATTGCCTCTTTTTTAAATTTCACATTCACTTATTAAATTCTGATATATTTACCTTCTGATGTTAAGAAAAATGCTTATCTGCACTTAAGATTTCATTTACTTCAACAGAAACTTACCCCAACCTCTTTATTCTAATCTTTATATGCATTGGTATATAATTAAATGTGTATTTTCAAATTAGCTTGGAATAAGTTTTTTTCCTATTAAAAAACTTCTGAAAATGTAGTGGTATACAAAGCTAGGACCTGGTTATATCTGTGTCTTTATTAAAAATTATAATCCTAACTATTTAGAAAATTTTAAATTGTATTACTAAAAAAATGTAAATGTATAGCAAAGGATATTTTCACCCAAAGAACATACTAATGTTTTTTAGGATAAAACATTTTAAAAAAATGTAACCGACTTCCAAGTATTACTAAAAAGTTGAAAATAATTATAACGAAATATAACTCTAGACAGTAAATAACACATTCAATTTTGTTAGGTACCTACACACAAAGTAAAAAATTTAAACATTAAAAGGTGCTCATTCTGCACAAATTAATTACCTACCTATCTAGTATATTTTTTATTTACGTTAAACCAGTCAACAACATATTTGAAATTACTTAACTTGCAACAAATCATTAAAGATTATAATAATGATTTAATTTTGGGTATCAATTCTGCTAATTAATTTGAAAATTGATTATTTTTGTATTTATTGTGGAACTTTTAGTACCTATATTATATACTTCTAAATATCCATCAGCCCTCATCACTAAACAAACTGTAGTCCAATATCTTTGTTAATTAAAAATATTATTCCTGAAAAAATACTATTTTAAGTTCTAACAGGAATTAGTAATAAAATTGCAACAATTTTATTTCTTCTACATTAGCTTAAAAATAATTTACAGACGGAATTTTGGCTATTTTCACTTAACTCCAACTGCTAAATTCAAATTCAAACGAAAGCTGAACTAAACGTACTTCGATAGACTTCGGACAGCCGAGTGGGTTAGAAATCAGGGCGAAGCGCATAATTCTTAGAGCTTTTACTAATATATGCTCTAAGGTTGATAGAACTAAAAATCCTTGCTTCAGAGCAAGAACCATTTGAATCGATTCAGAATCGATTCAGAACCAATAACTGCTTACCGCGAACACCGAACTCAAGACTACTGTAACCCAGATCACCAAATTTTATAACAATAGATTTGGTTCACAATACAATTCTAGGTTGCTAGTTACCGGGTGTTATCGTCTATAGGACGTTGTTTCATTTGGGATTCGTTCACTTAGTTCTATATCGGTTCATTTTCAGTAATTTTGTTCCGCGAACGGCGTTTTCAGAAAATTACGGTAATATTATCGTTGAACCGATTCAGAACAGCTTCCGCGAAAACCCCTTATAACTTTTCTCTACTTAGATCATTTACCATCTAGATATAGCCTGTCAAGCATAAAATCGTGGCAATGCTAGAAACAGAGGGCAATAGAGACAGTAAGAGGCTATTTCACTTAGTGGGTGGAAGCAGCTCCCAACTGAGTGAAATAGCCTCTTGCCCTCTCTGTTGCCCTCTCTCTCCTTAGTCTTACCACGACATTTGTGCACTGCAGGCTATCTCTAGAAAGTAAATGCTCTAAGTTTCTCTATGATCGGCGACAATAACTCTTCTTCTTCTTACAATTATTATTATTTATTCAAATGATTTATAAATGAAAATTGTCTTAAACCTATGAATGAAATTTTGGTTAGTTTCTTATTTACAGAAATATATTATTGAAATAGGAAATACTCTATTTAGATTTGGCTCAATTTTTAAAATAAAACGTATGTAACCCTAAAAGTCAAACCTCTTCTTGTCTATGGTCAAACCATTATTAAAATGACAGAAAATAATTTGCTCATATATAAACTCTAATTCTTATCAACTTCCACCGTGCCTTACTGTTACGGATACGAGTAGGTATAAAGGAGTGCTTGCCCTAAATGTCTCTAACAATTCATTTGACCATAGAAATTGTATATTGTTAAACTGCAATGGCATGTCCCGGTTGGTATTGTGGGAAGATTGCTTTGGAAAATGGTTTAATGGGTGAATGTGGTGCTTGTCTCCGAGGATTTCGTAGAAATGATACTACATTCATATGTGAGCCTTGTAGAGATTCTCCAACATTTTATGACTGGTTATATCTCGGATTTATGGTACTTCTTGTGTTAATTTTGCATTGGTTTTTTATCGATATGGTATCAAATAGGAGAAGGTACCTACAGACATTTTGAAAGAATATTGCAGGCCTTTAAAATAGTTTATTTCAGTTTAAGTAAAGATTTACTTGTATTGCATGGTACAGCCTTGTTTGAAGTATTGTTGGCAGCATTATTATCATTGTTATTGTCACATCCACTGGGAAGTTTTACCATACATAGTTGTAGAGTGCAGTCAATAGCTGATTGGTATACACTACTCCATAACCCAACTCCTAACTATGAGAAGACAATACATTGTACCCAAGAGGCTGTTTATCCTTTGTATGTAATTTTTGTGTAAGTTGTAAAAAAAATAATTTATAATTATTATTTTTTAGATACACAATAGTTTTTTTGTTCTATATATTATCTTTAATTATTATGTTACTAATAAGGCCAAGGATATGCAAAAAGTATTTACCAAGAAACAGTAAGAAATCAATGTTTGCTGCAATGTATTATATACCTATATTGGCATTGATGCATGCATTAATAGGAGGCTTGCTATGTAAGTAAACATTTTAACTACTATTGCTTGAATGCTGAAATTATACAGTGCTAAAGATTATAAATATCATATTTACACTGGAACTGTAATAAAAGCTATTAGAGTATTGATAAAAGGGGCAGCAAGTGCTTTTCAAAAGTATCCTACTTTAATGTGTTTATATCTAATACTATAATATGAGCGAGGTTTCTTTGTGTATATATATTTATATATGTAATTGAGTTCTGGAAAACGATTTTGATGAAATTTTCACATTTGGAAGTTTCAATGAATAGAAATAGTGAGGGTCTCATATTTAGGAAAAATTGTTTTACTGAGATAATTAATTATTAAAAAATTGATTGACAGTTTGTGACAATCAAGTCAGCTGTTTTGTGATTTCAAAGCATATCAATACAGGGTAATTTGGTAGCCTACATAAGAGTGAGACCCCTTGTAAAAGTTCTTTCAATACAGAGTGATTTGGTGACCTATTTGAGAGTGAAACTGTTCTTGTAAACATTCTTTCAATACAAATTGTGTTTGTATGTTTCGAATATGTAATGATTTTATGCCTCCATCATATTTTCCAAGCATTATATTTTTATAGCTAGTCTTTTCAATGTGAAAAAAAATCAGCTGTTGGTTAAACTCCCAATGGCCTATTTTTAATGTGATAGCCTAGGAAATTCCATGTGTCCAAAATAGAGATGCCCCCACTCTTCCCTGTTTGTGTAAATTTAGTATGATATCTCCACACCTGAAGAATGAAATCTGCCCCATCTTGCCTGTGTCCATCCACTTTCTATACTTATATCATTCACTCGTAATTCAGAGCTCTTGAATTAGGCATTGAGGAAAGCATGCATGTTATATAACTACAGCACGGTCATGCAATAATTAGAGACTCAACATTGAAATTAAATGTAATTATGTCCAAAATCTTATCTTTGGGCAGTAAGTTGATCTTCACATAATAATAATTCCACCCCAAACTCAATGTCATTTAAAATGCTTATTTCAGTTAGTATTCATGTACTTTACAATTCCTATTTTATCAAAATTTGTTATCCTTCAATATTAATTTCAGCAAGAAATAACTAATTGATGAAAGAATTGTGTATTTCTTTCATTTTAAACTTCACCTTTAAAATTTAAAATCTATGAAAAGGTTAGTAGGTAGTGAATTTGGGTACAGCAAATCGTAATGAATCCAAAAGAATAATAGTAGAGGTTTGCATTTTTTAAATTTTTTGGGAATAACTCCACATTACAAGAAAGTCTGTATAGTTGCAGGTCTTTATTTTCTATTATCTTTTGTAAAGACAATAAAATATTTTCATTACTTTTTAACTCAAAATTTGATCCCATCAAAACCCTGTTCATGTAAAATGTTGCCAAGACGAGACAAGACCGTTTCGTTCATGGTATGAAAGTGTTTTACAGTAGTGAAAAGTTTTTATGAACTCTCCCTTATTTAATTTTTGTGTAAGGGGTTTGACAATTTTCCTAAAATTTTTTAGACATTTTTGGTAATATACAATCACTCCTAAGCAACTTTTGTTTTTTCGGGGAGTTTTGGGGTTGGGAATCTTTTGATGGCTTCTTAAGAATTCTACATCGTTTCTCAAAAATTCACTTTGATCAAGTTGAACTTTGAGATTATCATTTCTAAGTGTATGAAAAAATTGTTTCAAGTTTTTGATGTGTTCAGGAAGTAAAGTTACCATAAGTCATACATATATACAAGGCATATTTTATTTTGAAAATTGCGGAGAACATTGTCCATTACTCTATGGAATGTGGCGTGTGCGTTTTTAAGTCCGAGGGCGTTTTTATAAATGCAATGTCCGTTGTTTGTGTTAAATGCTGTTTTTTCTATGCTGTCAGGGTGCATTTCGATCCGATGATAACCAGAGGTTAGGTCAAGGGTTGTAAATTATCTACATCTTCTGAATTTGCTCAAAATGTCATTTATGTTGGGGATAGGATAGCGTTCGTCTTTTCGTTTTCTTTTTGATAATCTGTCATTGTTCTCCATTTTCTTCTTCCAGATGCATCAAGTTTCTTTGGCACTGTCCACACATAAGATGACCAGGGTGAGATACTTGGTCTTTTTTATTCCGTCATTTAACATTGTTCAATTTCTTCTTTGTGTACTTGAGGAAATTTGCATGTTTTTGGGTTTTTGGTAAAAATCGTTGAATTCTTCACATAACTTTAGTAATAGAGTTTTTTCTTCTGAGTCTAAGGGATTGGTTTTGATGAGGGTTGATATCAAAATAGTGAATTTCTACTCGGTCATTGATTATGGCGCAAGGAGAAGGTTTATTAAATTTATAAAATTAAATTCTACACCTGACATGAGATGAATTTTGTGTTGAAGGTCCGGGATTATTAGGATTATTTCTTTGAGTGTAGTATTCTACAGGAGACATGAGTCTTGGAGTATAAGGTATTAAATTTCTGTTTTCGTTTTGATTATATCCTGGGGATTATTCACGTTGGATTTTTTTTTAAATTGAGGGTTAAATTATTTTTGTTCATGTTGGTTGTGTTCGGTCGGAAATTGTTTTACTCTGAAATTATTTTAAAAGTTTTGGTTGTGAATTGTGAGAATTGAAATGATGGTTGGATTGAAAATCTTTTTGATTTTGAAATTGAGAATATGGGTGATTTGGATGTCTTTGTTGTGAATGGCCTAAATTTCTTTAAGCTATACGATTTTCGTAGCCTTGTTCAAGATTTCGGAAAATGTCAATTGCTAGTTAGTTTTATGTCAGTTTGATAACGTACCGGGATAAAAGTTGTGGATGGTTTTTTTGCTTTGAGTTCACAAAATTCAATTTTTAATATTTGTCGGTTTAAGTCTGGTTGTGACAAATGTATTTTATTAATGAGCTTGGTTTAGTTTCGTTTCAATGGTTTCTAAAGTATCAGTGCATGAGTAAAGGGAAATTAGTTTTAGCTCTCAGAGCATCCATGTGTTTAACTCCGTTCTTCCAGCACATGTAATTTTTGCAGCACCTTTTAATTGTTTTCATACTTGGGCAAAGACAAATTTGTGAGTATGTCAGGGGACTCACTGAACTTGCTTTCAAGTTCAGCGATGTATTGTCACAACTCAAAGGTGTATCCAACTTGTTAGGCTTGGGGGTTTCTGAGTTGGTTGACTCATTATTTTTATTTCTTCTCAGAAATCGAAAATATAATTCTGTTTCAGAATCACAGCCATCTCAGTCAAGATTTTTTTGGGATTTTTGATCTTGTTGTTGTTCATTCACTTTAGCAAAAACATAAATTTTTCATAAATCAAGTTGAATAATAAAAGAAATTGTCAATACAAAATTGGAAAACCACCTTCCGGACTGCCTATAACAGTTGATAAAAATGTTCATCCAGACCGGGGTATTTTATTTTTTCAGTCTGCTCCATATTTATATTGTTAGGGATTGCTATGTTAATTAAAGTTGTTTTTCTAGACATTTTTATCTCCTACAACTGTGTCTGGTCTATTGTGAGCAACAATCAGGGCTATAGACCATTTCCACAAATATCTCTATGGTCGTCATTTCCTAATCAGAACCGATCATGACGCCCTCAAATGGCTGTTGTACATAAACACACCGGAAGGACAACTGGCCAGGTGAATGGAGAAATTATAGCAATAAGATTTCAAGGTTGAATAGCGTGCCCGCCAATGCCTTGTCAAGAAGACCCTGTAGAGCAGAATACGGGACATTTTCTGAAGACAGAACAACGGGAAGGTATCTCCATCCGATAGATTCTCGTACAGATGAATGAAGACTAGACCACGGAACAATATATAACAGTAGAGAATGGAATATTAAAAAAGAATTTGGGAAGCAAGTCCCATCTGGTAGTCCTAAAGAAAAAGGCGCTGACCGAAGTACATAATGCCAATCGGATTACCGGAGGTCATTTGGGTATGATAAAATTCGGCAACGGTACTAAAAGATAAATTATTTCCAAGATGTCTTGGTGCTTGGTGTCGGAAATGTGACACCTGTGAAGCCAGGAAGGACCCGAAGACCCGGACCAAGGGCATAACTTTGAATCCAATGTATTCCAAAAAGTCTGTACGATATTGGGAATCAAGAAGACGAAAACCACCCAGTTGCATCCACAGCCAGACGGAACAACCAGCGTAATTGGGATGAGTATGCCCATATTCCTATTGGCCTATCGCTCAGCCGTACACAACAGCCAGAATACTATTTGTAAAGTAGCTGAGATTACCTTGTGATACTCTCTTCGAGGTGTCATTCTCTCGAAAATGTCGGTCTTACATCTCTCGTCAGTTAAAGAACATGACAACTCTGAGAAAACATGCTGGCAATACACCAACTAGCCTCAGATGTGGGCCACCAGCGATCGGATGAAGACACGCTATGATCTCAAGGCAAATTCAGTCGGGTTCCAAGAGAGTGACAAGGTTTGGCTGTTCTTGTTGAAATTCGTGAGTCTCGTCTGCTCTTAGTGAGGTGTTTCAGACTGGATCTGGTGTATTTTTTATTGTTGCAATAGATTCAGTGGGTTCCGTGTCAGAAATATTCACATTCACACAAACACACACGTCTGTGTTTTACCAAAACAAATTCATTGTTTACAAAACAAAAATAACTAATACAGCTTTTCACTTGTTTCACTGTCCATCAATGCAAGCCGCAGATTAAACTACTCAACTCGTACGACAGTCGGCTTTAAATAAGGCGGTCGAAAATAATGTAATAATAAAAAAATCCCGTGTGGTGGCCGGGTTAGAATAGCGCCATGGTATCCACCGCCTGTCGTATGAGGCGACTAAAGGGGCAGCTGTCCGCTGACCTACTACCTAGTTTTCCTTCCTTCCCCACAACCCGCACGGGATGTTCTGGTTTAAATCATTTCATCTGGGAAGTGACACGGGTCCGAGTTACCTGGGTCATCAGGGTCAATTGGTGACACCACCCATGAAAATGGAGCTACGGAGTAGATGCCTCGGAAAAGAACCGCTGCCGGGGATCGCCAGAGCATGTCTGGAGCCGGCGCTGGACATGTCAGTATGCGGGACGTCGATGGCAGGGTGCTGAGGAGCCGGGCCTCTGCCGTCCAAAAAGCTAAAGCCCAAGAACCAGAAGAACTACAACTGCACTCACCAATACAGTCACAACAACGTGATCATCACCAACGGAGTCAAACGAGAACTCCACCCGCAGAAAGTGTTGCGCAGGATTAACAGCTAGCGGTCACTCAAGCGGGACTGAAAAGACTGGATAAGACTGGATATCGCCAAATACTCCATCAAGGTTTCTGTCGTGAGTACCCACAGCTTCAAGTTACCGAACAGAGAGTCGCAGATCAATATCGTGTCATCTTGAGAAATGGCCTTATTTCCCCTGAACAACTGGACACAATAAAGAGCGAAGTGGAGCGCGAACTATTTGGTCGAAATACAATCGGTCCAGAGCCTGAAACACCTTTGGCTCAAAGAGCGGACGAGACTCAAGAACTTCGACAAGAACAGCCAACCAACGCTGACCTGCTTGTGAAAATCCAAGCAGAAATGGAAGGAGCTCTTAAAGAGTATAGTGGAACAGATCCACTGACTAGACCAGCTCTTCCCAAACTAAGGTCTTCTAAGAAACTAGGTATCGTCTTGCAGGCTATGAACAAATTTATCTTGCCAAACTATATTTTAGGTGCTAATACGTTAGAGTCGCTACACACAATCATCTACTGTGCTCCAACTTCCATCTGCAGAACAATTGGGGTCGCAATAAGACCAAAGCAAGACCCTCCCCAATATAGACAAACACCTCGAATACCACCTTGGCAAAGAAGGCTTGAACGGAAAATCAATTCTCTTCGGAAGGACGTTGGAAGACTGACCGAGTACCAACGAGGAGTCAGGAATAACAGAATAGAAAGACTTGTCAAGACTATCATGGACAATAACCGAATACACTCCCAGTGGGATGGAGAAAACATCACATCTCAGCAGTGTCTGGGCAGTCTACGACAAAAGCTCTCCATCTACACAAGTCGATTGAGAAGGTACAAAACCAGTACCCAACGGAAACTAGACAACACACTTTTCCGACAATCAGAAAAAGGGTTTTATAGAAAACTTAACAATATCAATAATAATGAAGTCCCTAGTTACCACAGTAAAACAGAGATCAAGGATTTCTGGAAAACACAGCTTTCCACAACAATCTCCTTTAACTCCAGAGCCAGCTGGATTAATGAGGAGGAGGCTGCATTTCAGAACTTTGATGGCATGCAACACCAACCATTTACAACTGAAGACACATCCAACATAATGAAGCACCTCCATAACTGGAAAGGAAGCACCAGGACCAGATGGTGTGCAAAATTACTGGATAAAGAAACTGTACGCAACCCACGAAACACTAACAGCCCTTATAAATGACATAATTAACCACCCACACAAGATGCCTAGTTTCCTTACGCACGGTGCTCTTACCAAAGGACAACCTATGTACACAGGACCCAGCAAACTATCGACCAATCACTTGCCTTCCAACCTTATACAAACTCATAACATCGTTCATTAATCATCGCATTTTCAAACATTGTGAGCTGAACAATATAATTACTCAACAACAAAAAGAAAGCGCTAAAAATTCGATGGGCTGCAAAGAACAACTGATAATTGATTCCGTTGTCTGCAATCAAGCTCACGCCAAACAATCAAATCTCTACATGGCATATGTGGACTACAAAAAGGCCTTCGATTCAGTTCCACATCATTGGCTCACTAAGGTACTGAAACTCTATAAAGTAAATAATTGTATTATTAACTTCTTAGAATATGCCATGTCCACCTGGCAAACCAAAATCTCACTGAATGAAGCCAATTGTTCCATAAAAACTGACCCCATTCCAATCAGAAGGGGTATATTCCAGGGAGACTCTCTTAGCCCGCTGTGGTTCTGCCTTGCCATGAACCCTCTCTCAAACAAACTGAACTCGACTAATTTTGGGTTCAGTCTCAAACACAACAACGTACAAGCATTAAGGGTAAACCATGGACGACTTAAAGTTGATGCAGCTATGAAACAACAGCTTCATAATATGCTTAAAATAGTAGAAGGGTTCTCTAGTGACATCCATATGGAATTTGACCTAGAGAAATGCCGAATTATTGATATAGTTAAAGGCAAAATACAGCAGGGGCACTTCGAAATGGGAGATGGCACCTCAATTGAATCTATGAATGAAGGTCATACTTATAAATACCTTGGAATAAAGCAGGCTCACGTATTGATCACTTGACCATGAAAAAGGACCTAAGTGCAGAGTTTTATAGAAGAGTAAGACGACTATTGAAAACCAAACTAAACAGTAAAAATCTGTTTCAGGCTATTAACACCTATACATGTTCAGTGCTCAGTTACTCTTTCGGTATAGTTAATTGGTGCAAGACTGACATTGAACAATTACAACGAAAAGTTTGAGTTTTACTAACAAAAGCTCAAAATCAGCATCCAAAGAGCTCTGTCGAACGTACAACTTTGCCACGGTATGAAGGAGGAAGAGGATTGGCAGATCTAAGCAAACTATTAGATCAACAAATTTCTATTTTGCGTTGTCATTTCCAGAAACTCGCAGAATTTTCTGATCTACACAGAGTAATGTGCCAGGTTGATGACTCAACACCACTGTGACTCACACAACAACACGTCCAATTATACCACCAGACCACTGAACAGAAACTGCTGAAATGGAAAGCGAAGCCCCTTCATGGAAGACATATAAATGACGTCAACCAAGATTATGTCGACAGTGCAGCCTCGAATTACTGGTTGATCTCTGGTCATATGTTTCCTGAAACGGAAGCCTTTATTTTGGCAATCCAAGATCAAGTAATTCCAACTAAAAACTATCTAAATTACATCGCTAAAGACCCTTAGCCTATTAACAACGACAGATGCCGGTACGGTTGCCAAACATCTGAATCTATCTAGCATATCACAGGAGGTTGTCAAGCGTTCACTGCAACTGAATACAAAGAACGACACGATGCGGTGGCAAAAATACTGCACCAGGAACTAGCACTGAAACTTGAACTATCACAGTCGGTTAGATTACCATACTATAAATACAAACCAGAATCTGTTTTAGAAAATAACAACTACAAGCTGTACTGGGACCGCACGATACTGACTGATCAGACTATTGTTCACAATAGACCAGATATAGTTTTGGTAGATAAAGTCGCTCGGAAAACAACTTTAATTGACATAGCAATTCCTATCAACAATAATATAAATATAAAGCAGGCTGAGAAAATAACCAAATATAGGGATTTGGAATTTCAAACAAAGACTAGTCCCAAAACATCTATTAAACAGTTTAAAATACCTCGGTCTGGACGAACATCTTTACTAACAAATGCAAAAAGCCGTCCTTTTAGGAACAGCCCGGACAGTCAGGAAATTCATGGGAAACTGCCGTCACGACTCCAACCACGGGTCTGAGAACCTGGCAAGGGCTCCCACAGAGCTAAACTCTTTTGATATCTAGGATATCTGGGGTTTAGTGAATTTTCCCCTAAAGAGGGAGTGTGCTGCCATACATTCTATGGTCAAGTCGGGAAAAAAATAAAAGATACGAGAATTCGATGGTTATTTCTGATTTGCCAGAGTGTATTCAGGAATTATTTCGAACTCGGGTCTTTCATTAAGTTTTCTGGGCTGTCGTTGTTACGCATTGTTTATATAATCCCTGGTTTTTGTGTTTTCGCCGTATTCGCAATGTTTTTATCAGAATGAGTAATTTCTAGAAAATCTCTTAATTTGTAGAGATGTAAAATAACTGGTATAACACTGCCCCCTCTTTAATCCTGATCGTCCCAATCAGAATCATTCTTTCCATGATAGGGAGCGAGTCGATCCAAATCAACCACCTTCATCTTAGCTCTTGGATTCCGGTGACTACGATGAACAACGTCATTGATTCTCTTTAACACCTCGTATGGGTTATCCCAGGCTGGTGTAAGCTTTGGAGACTCGCCTTTGCTTCTCTGGGGGTTGTATAGCGAGAACTTGTCTCTCTGTTGGAATCTGACTGAATTTGCCTTGAGAACATAGCGTGTCTTCCTTCGATCGCTGATGGCCAACATCTGCGTTCGGGCTAGTTCGTGTATTGCCAGCATGTTCTGTCGGAGTTAGTCGCCATAGTCGTTGATTTGTTGAGGCGGTTCTTCTGGCGAGCCAAATGCCAACTTATAAGGAATCGAATAACATCATATATCTGGAAGAACATGAACCCATGTTGGCTAATTAAGTCCATACACAGTATAAAATCGTCCTCAATCTCCGCTACTAGGACTCCTATGTCAAATCCTGTTGTCCCCTATCTGTAGCACGACATCTGCCTCACCCTGTATTGACATGGACTCGCCGGTGATTGTTCCTAGCTGGATGTTGTTGATAATTGGCCGGATTTCCGATGACCTCAAAACTCTGGACCTGCCAATGGAAACAGCCGCGCTGGTGTCAAAGGTGCCCCAGATGACTAGGCTGCTGCTATCTTGGCAAAATCCCCGTATGGATGCTGTTCTGGGGGCTGGTGGAAGGTTAGTCATCATTCGCTCCTTTATGTTGACTGGTTGAGGGGTCTAGGGCTTGTGGTTCTTTTGTTGGCTACTCCTGGTTGATGATCGTTGAGATGCTCTTACTCTACAGTCACGTTGAGAGTGCCCTGTCCGCCCACAATGGTAAAATGCTCTTCTCGAGTTAGTTCTTTGTGACTGTTCCAGTAGTTTGTTTATTGCTGTCAACACTGCCTGAAGGGATGTTTCTGCATCTTCCTGACTGAAGGAAACTGCTCGTACCCTTTGCTTGAACATGTTGATGAGGGCCTCTACTTCCAAAGCCCGGAGTAAAGCATCATCATTCCTCTTCTGAATGACACTAAGTCTTAAAGTTCTTCGAATTTCACGCCTCTGGTAACATTTATAAAACTCTGGGTGACCAATTGATATTTAAATTGCTTTGGTAGATCTGAATAGGACAGGTGTACTAAATGTCAAATCTCTTCTCCGAATTCTTATAGACTCTCTCCAGGTTTTTGCGTTTTTCCAATTAATTTCACCATGTATACTTGATTCAAGGATTGATTGTCATATTTCTTATCTAGGACTGCAATGATCGTGTCGAAGCTACATTTTGTTATCCTACTCATTAGCTGCTGCCACGGCTTTAAATTGCAGTTTGTACATAGGCCATGTTGAACTACTATCAAATGTGTGTGGTTTGCTAAAGGAACCTTTGGTACTTACATTAGTGATGGACGACATTTTACTACCGGTGATTGAGATGGTCGCTGATATTACCGGCGACCTAATTCTCCATAAAGCAGTGAATTGAGTCGCTGCCTGAACGCCGCACGGTACCTCGTAATCCTCAAATAGTCGTATCGCCCTGGGATCGTGATTGTTCTACCGGCGACCACAGTCGACGACTTAATTCCACGCACAGCAGTGAATTGGGTAACTGCGTGCGCGCCACACGGTATCTCGTGTAGTCGTATCGTCTTGAGATAGTGATTGTTCTACCGGCGATGGCGATCTAACTCTGCGCAAAGCAGCGAATTGAGTAACTACGTGCACGGCCACAGTACATTCTATTAGTCGTAATCCTGATGTTGATCACCATGCCAAGTGCAATATTTTTTAGAAAAAAATTTCATATTAAACATAAATTTTTAACTTGATGAAGCACATGAAAAGTAATCATCCTACCTTTTCTATAATTATTAATTATTAGCAGTACTGCACTAGTGCAAGATGAGCCACGGTTCAATGTCAAAATGTGATCCCTAACAGCACAGAAATATTTCAGAAATATTTTTAAAACAATTTATTTACATGAAAAATATTTTAGCAATGATTTCTAAAATATCATCAAAATATTTTCAAAATGTAGGGTAAAAATATTTTTGAAAAACATTTTATAGAAACATTTTGAAACATATTAATGAAACACTTTTTAAATAATTCTAAAATATTTGTCCATATTGATATATATATATATATATATATATATATATATATATATATATATTGTAACGAAATTTCCCTAAGCCGGCCCTGGTTTCATTCCAGTACGACATCGATCGCTTTTAGAACAAAAAAATTGATCTCGAAATGGCTCGGCAGCTGTAGAATTGATAATAGATTGTACGAGAGTTTTCGATGGTGATTTTTAAAGGAGCAGCCCATCATTGCAGTAGTCAGTTAGGGCGACGAAGAGCTTATGTTGTATTATATTTGTGATATTCGAATCAGCTGTTGATGTAAATAAAAGTTTCTAGAAAGTGAGAGTAAATATTAGTTTTTAAATCTTAATTGAACCCACCACAGTGAAGGATCAAGTCAAGTTAATCGCAATTTGATTTATGGAAACCCGAAGTATGGAAAAAGAAAAAATGGACGAGATTACAAAAAAATCTTCAAACAGGTTACGGATGGAATAGATGAAACAATAACTCAGATCCTAAAAAAACGTGACAAAAAAGAGAAACAACATCAAGAGGAAATTCAACAAAGGTTAGTGAAATCTTTTGATGAAAAACGTAAAATAGAATTAGAAAATCTTGTCACTGCCATGGAAGAAAACAACAAAATCTAGTTTTCACGATGAAAAGTGAACAACATAATTTAATTGAAGGATTGTTCTCGAAATTTCTAGAAAAACGAGATCAAACGAATTTAAAATATTAGAAGAACAAAAAACAACTGCAATTTGAACAATGAATGCAAATAATATCGCAAGTTAATGAAACAGTTAATGAAAGAATGCAAATAGTTGAATCAGACATAAAAGAAATAAACGACGAAATAAAGATCCTAAAAAGTAATGTGGAGACTCTTGAAATCAAAGTAGATGACATCGATTCCATCCAGAGCCAGGTGAAATTTGAAATCACTTCCATTAAAAACACGGTACAAAGTTAAGTATAAGATAAAATCAGTGCCATTCAAAACAAGGTAGAAACAGAAATTAAAAAAATGCAACAGGACTTACAGCGAGGAAAATACCAGCACACCGTGAGTACCAAAGGTTCATTTAGTAAACCACCCACATTCGACGGTAGTTCATCTTGGCCATATATAAACGGCAATTTGAAGCCGTGGCTACAACTAATGGATGGGAGTATATAGGCCGGACCTCTTAAGGAAATTACAAGAGACGTAGCTTTCTCTTGGTTACCCCTTCAGTATATAGGCCATGGGAGTTCGAGCGCAAAATCGACCAAAAATGCATGTAATTTCTCATAAGAGATTTTAAGGTTAAATTCGCCGAAAATTTACCTCGATGACCTTGAAATCACCAACGTGAGCTAGCGGTTTAGGGGTGAGAAACGGTGCAATTAGTGCCATTTTGGCTTAACGGGAGGGTGTAAACGGTATATTTAGGGGTGGATTCATTATTTATAAGGCTCTTTTGGCAATTGACGGGGGTGAAATTCTATCAAGGGTGACATTTGTTCTGCGAACGTGGGGGCCCCGTTCTCGGACCGTAGCGAAGCGACCAGGACTGCGGGGGCTCCAACTAGGGCTGCTGTAATGTGTTGAAGACGGTTGACTAGGGCTCCGATGAGGGCCCCAGGGCTGTTATGAAGCTGGATGGGGGCAGCGTATAGGTTAGGATGCTGATGACAGGCTATGATGTAATGGAGGTTATGTACTATTGGGTAAAGCTGCTGTGACGTGGATGGGTGGGGGCCCACGTAGAGGTTAGGTTATGTTGGTTTTATTTGAGGTTATGGTTCTCGGAGTCGGCATATAGGTTAGACAGCTGACAGGTAGGCCATAGAGTTGGTGCGTTGACGTAAGGCACGGAACGGTAGTATAGGACGTTGACGTATGGCATAGAACCATGGCACGGAACAATGACAGGTAGGCCTTAGAGTTTAGGCGTTGACGTATGGCACGGAACGTTAGTATGGGGCGTTGACGTATGGCATAGAACGATGGCACGGAACATTGACAGCTGACAGGTAGGCCATAGAGTCAGAGGTACAGAACATGGTTGACAGCTGACGTATTGTACTACAGACAGGTTATGATGTAATAGATAAGCAGTTACCCCTTGAGGCGCTCTCATAATTACGACGTGCTCAGTCATATTTAGCTTCAATCGCATCAAATTTCAGTAATGTACAAAATAATTTATATATTTAAAAACCAACGCAGTGATGGGGAATCGAACCCCAGTCCACCGGTTTCCTATGTAAGCACTTAGCACATGTGCCAACAAGGCGACCTTACTTACTCTTTCCATCAGTTGATACTATGATGAATAAAAACCCGTTTAAGGCGCGTAGTAATAATATCAGTCAGGCTGGAGACACGATGACCTTGCCGAAATTCGCAGAATTTCAACTTGTTAACAGGTGCACAGTTCGCTCCCTCTGTTAGCAAGCGCATAAAGGTCAAAACATCGCGTGTATAGAAGACTGTCACTGTTGTGACTGGTAGCGATGCGCCCCCCCTGTTAGAGATCGGACAAAGGTGAAAACATTTTGTGTGTAGAAGACATCCTATAGCAACACGTAATAAACACAATGTGCGGTATCGTGTCGATAGATGGCGTTCCACGTACAGTCAAAATATTAAATCTGAGCATATATACTAATAAAAAGATACAGGGTGTCTCGGAAAATATTAGATATGGAAATTCGGGATAAAAGACGTGGGGATACGGGATATCAGATGCTGGAATTCGAGAAATTAGACGCGGAAATTCGAGAGCCAGCATACAGGATTAATGTATTTGGTGTATAGGATTGTTGGATGGTAAGCTTCCAGCGTCTCTGCAAATGGTAGAAATGGTTGAAGCAGGACCACTACAAATGCTAGAAATGGTTGGACCAGGACCGTTACAAATGATATAAATAACTGGAACAGAACCGTTACAAACAGGGACGCTACAAATGGGTTAGTGTGAATGTTAGAAATGGTAAGATGGTTATAATAGAGACGTAACAAATGCTAGAAATGGTAGGATGGATGAAGTAGGGTCGATACAAATCATAGGATAGTGGAAACAGGTATGTTGGAAATGGGATAGTGGGAAAGGTAGAAATGGCAGAAAGTTTAATTGATGAAACAGGGTAGAAATATCAGGAAGCCGAATGAATGAAACAGGGGCGCTACAAATGGAAATGATAGAAAAGACAGGAATGCTGGTTGGAATATGTTTGAAATTGGTTGACAGAACTCTGGAAACGCTGAGAGCGAGAATTTTGGAAACTGGAACGCTGGAAAGAGAAATACTAGGAACGGTGTAACAAGGAAAAAGTTTGAATGGTTGGAACAGGAATGTTGGAAAAGGTAGAACTGGCTGAATGGTTGAAGAAGGAACGTTGCAAAGGGTAGAAATGGTTGAAGTAGGACCGTTGCAAAGGTTGGTTGAATGGTAGGAAGTTGGGCGGTTGGATAGCGGAAAGATGTATGGTTGAAACAGGCATTGTAGAGTTGGGAATGTAAGAAACAGTGGGGATGGTAGAAATAGTGGTGAGAAAATTGCAGGGAATGGGACTCGTATTAGCCTAAAACTTGGGGAGAGTTACTAAGCATAAAAAGGTATTCAATTGGTAGTTTTGTCACCGAGAATTTGTCACTGGAGAACGTTATTAGACGCAACAGTCACGGATCAAACGAATCAGTGCTTTTGAAATGTCGGAGAAAAAATTGGTAGGATCACTACAAGATGATAGAATTAGTGTAGATACTGAGCGGTTGTATTATTCTAAATTTTACTTGAAACGCAAGGAAATAAACATAAATACCTGTGAAATTGGCGCTGATTTATCATATTATATGTTGCTTTTAAATAAAATTTTAAATACATGAAGGGAAATATATGTGAATCTTACCTTATGACTCTATGTACAGAGCCCTATGTTGTCACATGCTGATGTACCTGTCTATAGAAATATACGAGACCTGATCCAAACATTAAGCATACAAAGTTTGATTTCAAACCAAAATTCTGAAATATACTGCTCAACATTTCAATGTCACCTGCTACATCATTCTGATTCAACTAACGCTTATTGCCGACTAAACTCATATATTGCGCATGCCTAATATCCATACAACATCACTGCGCATCATACGTACAACTTCACTGCGCATGCCTAACGCTCACACAACATCATTGTGCGTGTCATAGAAAACTGTGCATGATTGCTCAAGTGGGCTGTCTTCACTCGTATGCAGCCTACTTTCACTGTCTACTCCCGTGTTTATGACGTCACCAGTCGACGCACTCACGCTACAATCATTGCGCATGTCTAACAACTAATACAACATAACCATCACTGCGCATGCCAATAAGATCGAAAGATCAAGACTACCAACCACACATAAATATCACTACTTTAAATGTCGCATGACAAACACTCACTTATAAATCGTTTTAACTGAGTTGTATTATCAAGGAAAGTTGTATGGATGTTAGACATGCGCTGTAAAGTTGTATGGTTGATAGACGTGCGCAGTGATGTTGTATGAGTGTTATACAACGTGCAGTAATGTTGTGTGAGTGCTTGATATACGCAGTGAAGATGTATGGATGTTAGACACGCGCAGTAATGTTGTAGGATGCTAGACATAAGCAATGATGTTGTGTGAGCGTTAGACAACGTGCAGAAATGTTGTGTGAGTGCTTACATGCGCAGTGAAGACGTATGGATGTTAGAGATGCGCAGTGAAGTTGTATAGATGATAGACATGCGCAGTGATGTTGTATGGGTGTTAGACATGCGGACTGATGTCGTGTGAGTGTTAGGCATGCACAGTGATGTTGTGTGAACGTTAGACATCTGCAGTAATGTTGTATGGATGCTAGACATGCACAATGATGTTGTGTGAGCGTTAGGCATGCGCAGTGAAGTTGTACGTATGTTAGGTATGCGCAGTGATGTTGTATGGATATTAGGCATGCGCAATGATGTTGTATGAGTGTTAGTCATGTGCAATGATGTTGTGTGAGCGTTAGGCATGCGCAGTGATGTTATGTGAGTGTTAGACATGCGCAATGATGTAGCGTGAGTGCGGACTGGTGACGTCATAAACACGGGAGTAGACAGTGAAAGTAGGCTGCATACGAGCAGCCCACTTTCATTTTTCTATGACACGCAACAGGTGCGGAGCTTGATACCTATAGCGGTAATGTTGAATCAGACAGGTGACATTGAAATGTTGGTATATTTCAGAATTTTGGTTTCAAACTTTCTATGCTTAATGTTCGGATCAGGTCTCGTATATTTCTATAGACAGGTACATCAGCATGTGACAACATAGGGCTCTGTACATAGAGTCATAACGTAAGATTCACATATATTTCCCTTCATGGATTTAAAATTTTATTTCAAAGCAACATATAATATGATAAATCAGCGCCAATTTCACAGGTATTTATGTTTATTTCCTTGCGTTTCAAGTAAAATTTAGAATATTACAACCGCTCAGTATCTACACTAATTCTATCATCTTGTAGTGATCCTACCAATTAGGTTCCTCCTATCCCTGGACGCTCTTTATCACTACGAACCCTGATGCAATTTTTTTTCTCCGACATTTCAAAAGCACTGATTCGTTTGATCCGTGACTGTTGCGTCTAATAACGTTCTCCAGTGACAAATTCTCGGTGACAAAACTACCAATTGAATACCTTTTTATGCTTAGTAACTCTCCCCAAGTTTTAGGCTAATACGAGTCCCATTCCCTGCAATTTTCTCACCACTATTTCTACCATCCCCACTGTTTCCAACATTCCCAACTCTACAATGCCTGTTCCAACCATACATCTTTCCGCTAACCAACCGCCCAACTTCCTACCATTCAACCAACCTTTGCAAGGGTCCTACTTCAACCTTTTCTACCCTTTGCAACGTTCCTACTTCAACCATTCAGCCAGTTCTACCTTTTCCAACATTTCTGTTCCAACCATTCAAGCCTTTTCCTTGTTACGCCGTTCCTAGTATTCCTTTTTCCAGCGTTCCAGTTTCCAAAATTCTCGCTCTCAGCGTTTCCAGAGTTCTGTCAACCAATTTCAAACATTCCAACCAGCATTCCTGTCTTTTCTATCATTTCCATTTGTAGCGCCCCTGTTTCATCCATTCGGCTTCCTGATATTTTTACCCTGTTTCATCAATTCAACTTTCTGCCATTTCTACCTTTCCCACTATCCCATTTCCAACATACCTGTTTCCACTATCCTATGATTTGTATCGACCCTACTTCATCCATCCTACCATTTCTAGCATTTGTTACGTCTCTATTATAACCATCTTACCATTTCTAACATTCACACTAACCCATTTGTAGCGTCCCTGTTTGTAACGGTTCTGTTCCAGTTATTTATATCATTTGTAACGGTCCTGGTCCAACCATTTCTAGCATTTGTAGTGGTCCTGCTTCAACCATTTCAACCATTTGCAGAGACGCTGGAAGCTTACCATCCAACAATCCTATACACCAAATACATTAATCCTGTATGCTGGCTCTCGAATTTCCGCGTCTAATTTCCATTCCACATCTGATATCCCGTATCCCACGTCTTTTATCCCGAATTTCCATATCTAATATTTTCCGAGACACCCTGTATCTTTTTATTAGTATATATGCTCAGATTTAATATTTTGACTGTACGTGGAACGCCATCTATCGACACGATACCGCACATTGTGTTTATTACCTATAGGATGTCTTCTACACACAAAATGTTTTCACCTTTGTCCGATCTCTAACAGGGGGGGGCGCATCGCTACCAGTCACAACAGTGACAGTCTTCTATACACGCGATGTTTTGGCCTTTATGCGCTTGCTAACAGAGGGAGCGAATTTCGGCAAGGTCATCGTGTCTCTAGCCTGACTGATATTATTACTACGCGCCTTAAACGGGTTTTTATTCATCATACTATCAACTGATGGAAAGAGTAAGTAAGGTCGCCTTGTTGGCACATGTGCTAAGTGCTTACATAGGAAACCGGTGGACTGGGGTTCGATTCCCCATCACTACGTTGGTTTTTAAATATATAAATTATTTTGTACATTACTGAAATTTGATGCGATTGAACAGATCACGTGGTGACTATTGACCAATGAGCGCTCAGTATGACTGAGCACGTCGTAATTAACCAATGAGAGCGCCTCAAGGGGTAACTGCTTATCTATTACATCATAACATGTCTGTAGTACAATACGTCAGCTGTCAACCGTGTTCTGTACTTCTGACTCTATGGCCTACCTGTCAGCTGTCAATGTTCTGTGCCATCGTTCTATGCCATACGTCAACGCCCCATACTAACGTTCCGTGCCATACGTCAACACCCCATCTCTAAGGCCTACCTGTCAGCTGTCAATTGTTCCGTGCCATCGTTCTATGCTATACGTCAACTCCTATACCAACGTTCCGTGCCATACGTCAACGCACCAACTCTATGGCCTACCTGTTAGCTGTCTAACCTATATGCCGACTCTGCGAACCATAACCTCAAATAAAGTCAACATAACCTAACCCCTATGTGGGCCCCCATCCATCCACGTCACAGCAGCTTTACCCAATAGTACAAAACCTTCATTACATCATAGCCTGTCATCAGCATCCTAACCTATACGCTGCCCCCATCCATCTTCATAACAGTCCTGGGGCCCTCATCGGAGCCCTAGTCAACCGTCTTCAACACGTTACAGCAGCCCTAGTTGGGGCCCCCGCAGTCCTGGTCGCTTCGCTACCGTCCGAGAACGGGGCCCCCACGTTCGCAGAACAAATGTCACCCTCGATCGAATTTCACCCCCGTCAATTGCCAAAAGAGCCTTATAAATGATGAATGCACCCCTAAATATACCGTTTACACCCCACGTTAAGCCAAAATGGCACTAATTGCACCGTTTCTCACCCCTAAACCGCCCGCTCACGTTGGCGATTTCAAGGTCATCGAGGTAAATTTTCGGCGAATTTAACCATAGAATCTCTTATGAGAAGATACATGCATTTTTGGTCGATTTTGCGCTCGAACTCCCATAGCATATACTGATAGGGTAACCAAGAGAAAGCTACGTCTCTTGTAATTTCCTTAAGAGGTCCGGCCTTAGAACTCCTCCAAAGCATTCCAGTCGACGAACAAAGCAATTTCGACAAAATCAGCGCCATTCTGGACAAGAGATACGACAACCAATCCTTGAGCCAGGTATACCAAGTCCAACTCAGTGGGAAAACGCAAAAATCCGATGAAAGCCCCCAAAAATTCGAACCAAAGATTAGACGGTTAGTACACTTGTCCCACCCAGACCTGCCAGAGGAAACGAAAGACCAGTTGGTCACACAGAGTTTCATAAACAGTATTAGGGATGTGGAAGTACAACGAAATCTAAGACTAAGTGGCGTCAAGAAAAGTAATGAAGCTTTACTTAGGGCGTTAGAAGTGGAGGCCGTCATGAACATGTCCAAGCCGAGGGTCCGAGCAGTTTCCTTCAACCAGGAAGAGTCAGAGGCATCAATTCAAGCACTGTTGGCTGGTATGAACTATTAGAACAGTCACAGAGAACTGATACCAGAAGAGCATGTTACCGTTGAGGACGGACAGGGCACTCCCAACGGGACTGCAGAGTCAGGATACCTGAACGATCACCGACCAGGGGTAACCAACAGAACAGCCACATGTCCAAGGACCGTCAGCCAGTCAGCATAAGGGGGCGAATGCTGACTCACCCTCCACCAGCCCCCAAAACGTTATCCATCCGGGGATTTTGCCGAGATAGCAGCAGCCTAGCCATCAGGGGCACCATCAATGGCCGAGCAATTACCATCACTATCGATACCGGCGCCGCAGTGTTCATTGCCACGTCCAGGGTTTTGAGGTCATCAGAAATCCGGCCAGTTAACAGTAACATCCAGCTCAGAACAGTCCATGTCAATACAGGGTGAGGCAGATGTCGTGCTACAGATAGGGGACAACATGATCCGGCATAGGGTCCTGGTAGCGAATATTGAGGACGATTTTATACTGGGTATGGACCTAATCAGCCAGCATGGATTTATGTTCGACCCGAGATATGTTCTTCGGTTCCTAAATGAGGAATTTATATTGACACGACCCGTCAACAGTTCAGCTACCTCCATAAAATTTGTGGCGAAATCCTCAGCCCGAACTCCCGGTCGAACGGAACAGATTATTCATGGGCAGCTAGCAAGCAATCCTGGGAGCTGCGTTGGTATGGTGGAACCCGTACACTCAGCTCATGACTACTTAGTTGGACGGGCTATAGTTAAAACCGGCGAGATATACCAATTAGAGTCTTGAATTTGTCCAACACATCAGAATTGCCAATGGTCAAGAGATAGCTTGTTTCGAGGCAGTCGAGACCATCATCAATTGCGAAGAAGGGTACCAGACATCGGTGAAGGAGACAGGGCCCAGTAAAGAGTTCCTACAACAGTTTGTTGACCATGTGACACTCCTAACACCAGAGGAACAGAAGAAAGCCAAGCAATTTACCACAAAGCACGGGCAAATTTTTAACAGTCAAGATGGAACCACCGGTCGCACCAACATCATCCAGCACCGAATAGCTACCAGGAAGGCTCAACCCATCAGAATACCACCTAGGCGACTACCATTGGGGTAACAACAGGCAGTCGAGAAAAACATCGAGTCTATGTTACAAAATGGAGTTATTGAGCCATCCATCAGCCCATGGTCCGCCCCCGTCGTGCTAGTTAAAAAGAAGGATGAAACCACTCGATTTTGCGAGGATTACAGGAAGCTGAATGACGTCACCAAGACAGACAGCTATCCACTACCCCGAATTGAATACTCTGACCACACTAGCAGGCTCCCGTTGGTTCTCCACACTAGACCTAAACAGTGGATATTGGCAGGTTGGTCTACACGAAAACGACAGAGAGAAGACAGCGTTCTCCACTAGTTAAAGGCTGTTTCAGTTCACGGTCATGCCCTTTGGGTTATGCAATACTCCCGCAACATTCGAGAGGCTAATGGAGTATGTCCTGAGCGGGTTAACATGGAGGACGTGCTTAGTATACCCCGACGACATTCTGGTCATGGGTCAGACCACAGACCTACGAATATAATAGACCCAATTGTTTACATTTTTATGCACTCCAACATTCAAACTATCTCTTTTTATTCTCGATACACTGTAGCCAAATTTAACAAAATCATTATAAGCTAATTGACAGGAATATAGAAACTAAAATACTTTACTGATTTACACACAACATATAACATGCAACAGAAAATATAAACCATAATTAACTTAATTATATAAGACGCTTAATGTGGCGCTGGAATATTTACTACAGAAATATCTCAAATTATTCTCATATTGTAGTATAATACATAAAATGGCTAGATTTGGCAACGTTTTTACTACTTTTACGATGGGATAACGACCAGTATGGATTTATGAATGAATTTATTTCGTACCATGTTGCCGGCAAGAAACTGTGTTTGCGTTGAGGTTAAGTGCACATTTGGTGATATTTTGAAGCTTTTTGCAAAAAAAAAACATTTTATTTATTGCTTAATCTTGGTGCGTGGTAGTGTAGTTTGTGGAAAAGTAGATAACTTGTTTCCGGATTTATCTTTTCATCGGTAAGTGATTATGTATACGTTGTTTATGATTCAGTGCCGTACTGATTAAGTTTTATTTCACAAGTATATTTATTAAAAATTGACAGTCCATATCTTTTTAACAATGATTATAATATTATTTATAGAAAAAGAGATACAGATTTGCTAATTTTTATACAAAAGCTCTGTTTTTAGAGGATCTATAGAAAAAATCATAAAAAAAACCAACGACTAATTTAAAAGAAAATGTTTGTATTTTTTAATATGTTGCCCAATTACCTATATGTCTAAAAGCATAACACTGGTACGTAAAATTCATTAGTACAACACCAGTACTTCATCTAGTAAGGAAATCTGGTACCAAGGACCTGGTAATTTACAATAAGCTTCCTTTTTATGCAAGATATATAAATAGTCTTCATATATTTAAGTAAAATGTGGCAAATGTAAAAACTAATTATATTTAAATAATAGATTTATTTGTAATAGTTTAAGTACGAAATAATGTTAATTAGATATATAAGTTTCTATGTAGCAGAATAAATGCTACTACTACTACATATTGGATTGAATTTCGAAAATCTGTCTTCATACCCACAATAATCGATATAAAAAACCCCTTTTATAATTTTTTACGCAGATTCATTTAGTTCGCCTTATACGGCATAATGGAGTTTTCATTCTGAATTTCGAAAATCGTGCCTCAAATCTATAATTAGCAACATCGAAAATCCCTCTGTACAAGTTTTTAGCTAGATTCATTGAGTTTGATTAGCAGTCCGCCATATTGGATTCTAGATTTTGAATTTCGAGAATCTGTCCTTACACCCATAATATGCGACACCAATACATCCCTCTTACCCATTACAATTGACGCCTTTACCACTCAATATGGAGTTTTCAAAAATAATTAAGTTCACAATTGCAAATAAATATTTAGAAATTTTAAGGTTTGGTCAGATATGTTTTACAACATGATTTTGTAATTATTGAATTTAAAATATGTAATAGATGTTGGATTACATTTAAAACTGTTTAATATTTCTACGTTACGCTACTGGAAATTATACGACAACAGGTCTCAAGCTGTACATTGTTGCCTGCTAGCAACTCATGATGCTCTGTCTTCTTCTCACTCATCATTTGTTTACATTTATCGGTTTTGTATGTTGGAGCTTTCGGTCTCTTGAATTTATAGGTCTGTGGGTCAGACATTCGACGACCATCTGACGAACCTGGGCGAAGTATTCTCCAGAATTAATAACGCCAACCTGAGACTCAACCCGAAGACGTGTTCCTTGTTCCAAAAAGAAGTAGAGTTTTTGGGCCACCTCGTTTCCGAGTCAGGAATCCACACCAACGAGGATAAGATAGAACCCATCCCTGATTGGCCAGTCCCAAGAGACAAGCATGAACTCCGAAGCTTCTTGGGCCTCTGTTCCTACTACAGGCGATTTGTTGAGAAAGAGAGTTGGATTTGTCGGACACCGCTGCCGCCAATCCTAGCCTTTCCTCTACATTTAGACACCGACGGCAGGTTTGGGGGCCGTCCTACCACTGAGTACTAAAGAGAACCGGAAAGAAATTATTTCACCAGAAAAGAACCTTGTAAGGGCTGGACCATTTCCACAAAACCTCTAGGATTGCGAAACATGGCTCATTCAGGTGGGTAAATTACAGCAATACGATTTTCAACCGTTTGCATAATAATGTGGACACATGCGGACGTGAAGGCGGAACAGCCATGATGGGACCGGGAGTGGGCATGAACAAAAACCCTAGACAAAGTTCGCCAGCGATCCTACTGGGTAAATTACTTTGAAGACATCAGAGCTTGGTGCCGGAAATGTGACACCTGTGCAGCCAGTAAGGGCCCGAAGACCCGGACCAAGGGCAGAATGCAGCAGAACAATGTGGGCGTCCCATTTTAGAGAATTGCCAACGATGTCCGGGTCCGTTTCCCGAGTCTGAGAGGAGGAACAAATACATTCTGGTCGCAATGGATTACTTCAGCAAATGGCCTGAGGCATATGCGATACCCAACCAAGAGGCAACCAGGGTAGCGACGGTGCTAGTAGAACAATTATTCAGCAGGTTTGGCGTCTCGATGGAACTACATTCAGACCAGGGGCTAACTTCGAATCGAATGTATTCCAGAAGGTCTGCACGATGTTGGGGATCAGGAAAACGAGAACAACACCATCGCACCCACAGTCTGACGGAATGGTGGAAAGATTCAACAGGATCTTGGAACAACACCTATCCAAGGTCGTCAGCAATAACCAGCGTGATTGGGATGAGCATATTCCCCTATTCCTGTTGGCATATCGCTCAGCCGTACATAATAGTACAGGCCTGACTCCAGCCAGGGTCATATTCGGAAAAGAGTTGCGATTACCCTGCAATTTCACTTTTGGCTCCTCCGAAAAACCTTCCCAAGACATCAACGATTATGCCGACCAGCTCCGACATAACATGCTAGCAATACACGATTTAGCCCGAACGCAGATGTTGGCCACCAGTGAATCTAATGAAGACGGCGATACGACCTCAAGGCCAATTCAGTCGGGTTCCAAGAAAGGACAAAGTCTGGCTGGCTACTTCCCCCAACGGAGCAAGGGTAAATCCCCAAAGCTTACACCCATCTGGGATGGTCCATACGAGGTGGTCAAGAGGCTTAATGACGTCGTCTGCCGGATCCGTCGAAACCCCAGGGCTAAGTTGAAGGTGGTCCATTTAGATCGACTCGCTCCCATGGAGAGGATGTTTCTGATCGCGCGGTGTAACGAAATTGTCCTAAGCCGGCGCTGGTTTCATTCCAGTACGACATCGATCGCTTTTAGGACAAAAAAATTGATCTCGAAATGGCTTGGCAGCTGTAGAATTGATAATGGATTGTACGAGAGTTTTTGATGCTGAGGAGCAGCCCATCATCACAGTAGTCAGTTAGTGCGACGAAGAGCTTATGTTGTATTTATTTGTGATATTCGAATCAGCTGTTGATGTAAATAAAAGTTTCTAGAAAGTGAGGGTAAATGTTAGTTTTTAAATTTTAATTGAACCCACGGAGTATATAACAATATTTTTAAATATATCTTTCAAATATTTTAAAAATGTGTTTGAAAAGATTTATTATCATGGTAAATATTTTAACAATCATTTCTACAATATTATCAAAATATTTTTAAAATGGCAAAATGTCGTAGGATAAAAATATTTCTGAAAAACATTTTGTAGAAACATTTTGAAACATATTAATGAAAGATTCATTAAATATTTCAAAAATATCTGTCAATATTGATATATATTTTTAGTATATCTTACTAACATTTTAAAATATTTTATAAATGTTTGAAAAACAATGTAGTGTTTACATGTAGCATAACTGAGGTAGGTATATAAAGAAGTAACATAATTTATTTAACACATTAATGTATATATTTAATCAAGAATCAAAATGCATATACTATATGTTTAGAGTTTGTGGGGCTCCTGTACATGTTTGTCGGTTGGGTGAAAAGGGGCTGGAAGTATTGTTTGTACATGTACATTTATATCCTCATTGCTGATAACATTTTCCCTTTAAAAAATAGATACTTAATATCACTATTTTCATTGGTATCATTACCATTCAAAAATTTAAACTGTTTGTAATGTTATCTAGCATTCTTCTCTTTGTATGGGAGATATGAATCCATGATTGTAATGATTTTAATGTAGCCACAGAGTTTAGTGTGTCATTATTATTTTTTCAGTAGAAATAAGAGCTTGTATCAATTTTTGACATATTTTTCTCAATTTTTCTGATTACTGTAACAAATAATTTCGCAATGACAGTCATCGAAATTGTGATTTCGATATTTGTCTTTGCGAATCCTCTTAATTTTTTTAGTTTTTTGTTCAATTTGTATTCATACCATTGAAAATGAGGTCAGATTAAGACCTTGAAACGTTTGGACTTTTGAAATATACAGACTTTCAAGTTTATGTGGTAGTTATTCCCAAAGAACCCAGAAAAAAATAATTTACAATATTTTTAATTGTTTAAAAATATGTTTTAGTGTTTCAGGAAATATTTTTACAACATTCAGAAGTATTTATATACAATATGTTTAAAACTTTTTATTTAATACATAATTATTATAATATGACTATAATGAATCTTTTTCAGAATATCAATAAAACTTTTTGTAACAGAGTTTTGAAATGTTGTAGAATTTAAACTTTTGAAGAAAGGTTTTAAAAATATTTCAGAATATTAATATAACATATAGCCTGCAAATATTTTTTGTTATTACACAGGAATATTATTAATATATTTTTTTAAATGCAGAAGAAACATTTCCAAATATTTTGCAATATTTTTATGTAATCTTCTGAAAATATTTTTTTTACATTTCTGAAAACATTTTTACAACATTGTGAAATATTTTCATACAATATTGTAAAATCGTTTTATGAAATATATATTTTCAATTTTCAAAAAGTTTATAAAATATTTTAATAACTAGATATGTTGCAAAATGTTTTAGAAATGTTTTGTTAATATTTGAAATACATATATTATTAATATAATATAAAATATTTTTAAAGAATGTGTGAAATGTTTTTTCAATATTTTCAAGTATTTAAATCCTTTAAAATATTTTGTGCTGTTAGCGATATTAAAAAATCGCTCAACGGCGACGCTCATACGACATAACCTCATCCTATGTGATTTAGATTAACTTAAAATATCACACCAACACAGCGACTTCAATCACTGTTTAAAGAAACGGTGAGTTGCAAGTCACTGTCACCGGTATACCGATGACCTAAAAATCGCTGGTAATGTCATCTCTAACTTACAGTGTTTTGATATTTTCCTCGCTGTAAGTCCTGTTTCAGTCATTTTATTTCCATTAGTACTCTTGGAATATCACATTGTTCGGTGTATTGAATTTTACTGATTTCAACTTTCACCTGACTTTGGATGTAATCGATGTCACCTACTTTGGTTTCAAGAGTATCCACAGTGTTTTTTTAGAATCTTTATGTCATTGTTTATCTCTTTTATGTCTGATTCCAGAATCACTATTTTCTGGTCAACTACTTCGTTACATTGTATCACTAACTAGTTGTTAAATTTTGTTTCCAGATTGTTCCCGTTTTTCTTCAAATATTTTAAAAACATTTTGTCTTTAACTCAAATTTCGAAAATAACCCGTCAATTAATTTTTGTTGTTCACTTTTCATCCTAGAGTTTTTTAGGAAAAGATTTCACTAGCTTTTGTTGGATTTCTTCTTGATTTTTTTCTCTTTTTTCACGTTTTTCCAGGTTATGAGTTTTTTTTTCGTCTAATTTATCAGTAACCGTTTTGAATATATTTTTTGCTAGTCTTGTCCATTTCTGCCATATTTCACTTAATTCCACTTCTAAAAGATCAATTGCAATAGATTTTCCGTTTCCGTTTGACAAATATTCACACACACTTTCAAAAATAAATTCACTGTTTACAAAACAAAAATGACTAATACAGCTGTTCACTTCTTTCCCTGTAGATTCAATGCACCCGCAATTTGAATTACTCAACTGGTACGACAGTGGGCTTTAGATAAAGCAGTCTTGCCTGCAGTTCTCCATGAATTTTCTGATCGCCCGGGCTGGTACATGATCCAGTACAGAATAATTACCGGAAATGCTCAACCCATAAAAATACCACCTAGGTGGAAAATATCGCGTACATGTTATAAAATGGAATTAAAGAGCCATCCATCAGTCAATTTCCTGCTCCGTTGTTTTAGTAAACTGGAACAAATCGATTTGTGTGGATTACAGAAAATTGGACGATGTGACGAAGAAAGACCATTCCCCCGAAGCGATGGCACTTTAACCACATGAGCATGGTCCCATTGGTTCTCCACACTTGACCTAAAGAGTGGATATTGGCAGCTTGAACTACATGAAAGTAAACAGAGAAAAGATAGCGTTTTGCACAAGTAAAGGGCTGTTTCAATTCACTGTCATGCCATTTGGGTTATGTAACGCTCCCGCTACGAGTATTTATTGAACGGTTTGACATGGAAGATATGCTTAGTATATCTCGACGACATTCCGGTTAAGGGTCACACCTAGGATGACCATCTAAAGAACCTAGGCGAAGTATTTTCCAGAAAAGAATGCCAACCTGAGACTCAACCCTAAGAAGTGTTGTATGTTCCAGAGGTAGGGTTTTTGGGTCACGTCTTTTCTCAGTACGGAATCTGTACAACGAAGGCAAGATAGAAGCCATCCGTGATTGGCTGATCGCGAGAGACAAACATGAATCACGAAGTTTTATGGAGCTGTGTTCGTACTAGATGATTTGTTGAGATATTTGCCACCCTTGCCGCACCTCTACATCGGCAGACCACTGAAAAAATCACCTACCCTTGGAATGCAGCACTTTGCTTCAGCCCAATGGTAGCGTTTCCTACATACTACGGCTAATTCATTTTAGACACCGACACATGGGGGACGACCTATCCTCCCAGCTGCAAGATGGTGAAGAAGGGGTGATTGAGTACCATAGCCGTTGATTTTCGAAACCGGAAGGGAGTTACTGTGTTACTATAAAAAATCTTCTCACAATAATCAGCAGTGTAGACCATTTCCTCAAATATCTCCATGGTAGTCATTTCCTAATCAGCACCGATCATGCCGCCCTCAAATGGTTGTTGGACATGAAGACACAGAAGGGACAACTGCCCAGGTGGATAGAGAAATTTCAGCAATACGATGTCACGGTTGAACACCATGCCGGTCGTTTGCATAATAATTACGATGCCTTGTCAAGAAGATCCTGTAGAGCAGAATATGGACATTTTAGTCCAGTCAATGAAGGCAAAAAAGCGGTAATACTGGGTAATTTGTCCAAGCAGAACTGATTTTCCTAAAAATTTGGATTTGAGTACTACTTACCCTTTGCTTCATAGTTGACCCTGTGCCGAGGGTTGCTTTTTTCCCCTTCTCGGGGGTGAAAAATATTATATGAAAAAGTGCGGGAAAGAATAAATTAACTAATTTTAAGCAACTTTTGTTCCATAAAGTTTTTTTCGAGTTAATCGCAAGTTAAATTATCGATTATTCAACAAAAAAAAACATGTTTTCATACGGTTTTTCGTAAATAACTTAAAAAATATGCACTTTAAGAAAAAATCATTACCTCCAGTAATTCCACTTCTAACACCAAATTGCTATAGATTCTGTGGGTTAAAAAATGTCTTTAACACAGATAATTACGTTCACTTTCGATTTGTTTATTTGTACAAAAATAATCCACTATTTATGTACTGCAGCTGATTGCTATCGATACAACACACGGCAATATAAACTAAAACTAACATGTAGACTGTCCTTTTATAATTAAATAACTTAAAAAATATGCACTTTAAGAAAAAATCATTTGAATCAAAAATGTAGTTTATAAAAAAAAAACAAAAAAAGTGTTGGGTTTGTGATTTCTGTAGAACCAATATACACGGAGTTATAGCTTGTTGAAATTTTGTTTTTATTTGTCAAAACAAAAATTTATAAGTTAATCGTGAAATAACTGAAAAACAATGCATTTTTCGGGAAAAGTTCATAAATACTTTTTTAAAGTGCTTAATTTGATTTTTTTCAAATGAGTTGACTATACAAGATAATGCAGTTCCAGGGACTGGATCCCCTTGCAGCCAATATTAAATAATTCCTCTATTAGATCTAATAATATTTCCGGTCCAGGCTTTCGCCGTTCCATGGGAGTGTTTCCAGTTTATGCAATTTACGTAAATTATATAATTACCACCTTCCTCGGCACGCACCTCGGGTTCATTCGTACAGGTTCGTCCGTTTTCGGGAACTAATAGAAAACTTCGGCTTCGGTCAAACCTTCAGCTGATATTTGGCCGAAGCCGAAGTTTCGGCCGAAGGTTGCCGAAGCCAAATGTTCAGTCAGACCGTAGTTAAAGTGCATTTGCAAAAAAAGGTCATCTGACTCCATTTATAACGCCCGCTCAGAACATTGATGGATTGAGAATATCAAGTATGAATTTCACTCGTCGAGTTAGGATTTGTTATAGAGCATAACCAGAACATCGACTCAAAAGTATTTTCTGCGAGTAAAAAAAGGAACATTATTGATCATATTCGTTAAACTTTCGGAAAAATCTAGACGACGATCTATATCGTCACCCTTAAGCTCATGAATTAGTTTGACGGATGATATTTCTCCTCAAAGATGATTTTCGAATATCGTAATCCGGTGCAAACTTTTGTGTCGGTTTATGGGGATATTCTTCAATATACAAACGTTTAATTTCTTGTTCTTCGAAATTGAGAATCGAATAGATCTAAGAAGGTTTCTTACTTCTCCTGCTTTTCTAAATTTCTTTTCAAGTTACTGTAGACTGAGAAATTTATTTAACGCAGATAATTACGTTCACTTCCGATTTCTTTATTTACACATGAATTTACACTACTATTTATTTACAGCAGCTGATTGCTATCGATAACACACACGGAACTATAAACTAAAACTAAGTTACTCAACATATACAACTATCCTTTTATAATTACCATGGAATTTTCCCGTATTTCGATGGTAATTCCGTTTTTGTCACAGCGTTTTGCCGGAACCTTTTCGAATTTTCGAGTCGACCTTGGGGTCCCCTTTTTATTACTTCAGCTGGCTATGTTTACGTTTTGTTTTGGTCGGAATGATTAATTTAGAAGGTTTCTTCTTTTTTCCAATGGCAGCGTATAGATAAATTTTATAACCCCCTTTAATTGTGATCGTCCCGATCGGAAACATTCTCTCCATGGTAGGAAGCGAGTCGATCCAAGTGAACCACCTTCATCTTAGCTCTTGGATTCCGGTGAATACGATAGACAACGTCATTAACCCTCTTGACAACCTCATATGGACTATTCAAGGCGGGTGTGGAGATTTACCTTTGTTCCTCTGAGAGTTGTATAGCCAGACCTTGTCCCTCTTTTGGAACCTGACTGAGTTGGCCTTGAGGTCATATCGTGTCTTCATCCGATGCTGCTGGCTAGTTCGTGTATTGCCAGCATGTGCTGTCGAAGTTGGTCAGCATACTCGTTCACTTCATGGGGCGGTTCTTCTGGTGAGCCAAAAGCGAGATCACAAGGTAATATCAGCTCCTTTCTGAATAGCAGCCTGGCTGGAGTCACTCCTGTGCTGTTATGGACGGCTGAGCGATAGGGCAACAGGAAAATCATCCCAAGCAGGCTGATTATTGCTGACGACCTTGGACAGATGTTGTTCCAAGGTCCTGTTGAATCTTTTATACCATTTCGTCTGACTGGGGATGCAAAGGTGTGGTTCTTGTTTTCTTGATTCCCAGCATCGCACAGACCTTCTGGAATACATTGGATTCAAAGTTAAGCCCTTGGTCTGAATGTAACTCCAACGGGACACCAAACCTGCTGAATAACTGTTCTATCAGCACTGTCGCCACAATGGTTGCCTCCTGATTGGGTATAGCATATGCCTCAGGCCATTTGTTGAAATAATCCATTGCGACCAGAATGTATTTGTTCCCCCTCTCAGACCCGGGAAATGGATCGGCGACATCAATGGCAACTCTCTAAAATGGGACGCTCACAATGTGTTGCTGCATTCTGGCTTCGGCTCGGGTCTTTGGGCCCTTACTGGCCGCACAGGTGTCACATTTCCGGCACCAAGCTCTGACATCTTCGAAGTAATTTCCCCAGTAGTACCGTTGGCGAATTTTATCCAAGGTTTTATTCATGGCCAGATGACCTCCAGTAATTCCACTTCTAACACCAAATTGCTGTAGATTCTGTGGGTTAAAAAATGTCTTTAACACAGATAATTACGTTCACTTTCGATTTGTTTATTTGTACAAAAATAATCCACTATTTATGTACTGCAGCTGATTGCTATCGATACAACACACGGCAATATAAACTAAAACTAACATGTAGACTGTCCTTTTATAATTAGCATGGAATTTTCCCTTATTTATATGATGGTTATTCCTTTACTGTCGCAGCCTTTTGCCGGAACCTTTTCCAATTTTCGAGTCGACCTTGGGGTGATCCCTTTTTTATTACTTCAGCCAACTATGTTTACGTTTTGTTTTTGGTGGGAATGATTAATTTAGAAGATAAATTTTATAACAATATTCCGACTTGACCATACAATGTATGACATCACACTCCCCTTAACTGTCCGGACTGTTCCTAACAGGACGGCTTTTTGCATCAGTTGGTAAAGGTGTTCGTCCAGACCGAGGTATTTCAAATTGTTTAATAGATGTTTTGGGACTACTCCTGTTGTTGACGTAACAATTGGTACCGTTCAATATTTATTATTAAACTTTTCGCAAACCTCATTTTGAGCCCTCATTCGATCACATAATATAATAAATATAATAATATAATTAAACATGTGTTTGAGTATTTGTCGGAAAAAAATTACGTTCAATTTTTATCGAATTTATGCAAGACTTGTGAGCCTCACTATACATATGTTATTTAACAATATTTTAATAACTATACTACTTTCTTTCATTTGTTTCAGATTACTCTTTTCCGTATCTCGTCGTAGTGCTGTCAGTGATATCTTGCGCAGCACATTTCGCAGTGAAAATGGATCAAAGCATTTCGTCATTAATATTAACGACACTCATAGAACCTAGGAATGTTCTCATACTTATTGGTCATTGGTGCTTACACGCCTATGGCATCATCTCAATTACCCAATTTACGGAACCCAAAATGAACGCTTTGATGATATTTTTGGTACCATTACCAGCCCTATTCTACGTCTTCACCGCGAAATTCACAGATCCAAACAAATGTCATTTCTAGTATAGGGTTGCTGGGGCTGGCGGTAGAGGGCAGCCCCAGCTGGAGCATCTACCACAAAGAGCGACTCTTGAGGCAGCAGTTCGAGAAGTGACTGGATATACTGGAAATTCAACGATACAGCCGAGATCTGCTATTGTGGATTAAGAAATATGTGATTTTTTTTCTAGGTAGACATTCATTGAAAGATTTTGTTTGAAATCTCGGGCACTATTTCAATAGTTTTAATTATCCTTTGGGAGTTTAACAACCTTTGAACATATAACAACATTTAGATTCTAGGCAATATCTTTCATCAGTTACGCTATCCTCATAAAAAATCTGTAAAATTGTTGGAGAATGCAACTAACAATGTTTCTGCGTAAACCAAGTAGGTACTATCATGCGTTCAAAGGTTTAGTTGACATATGAATTTTTGTTAACTAATCTATCTTCAATGTACATTTCACAATCTTGTTGACCAAAACCCATTTTATCGGATGCATTTTTTTTTAAAATATAAGGCATATATATGCATGGGCTTACGAAGGGGGGCAGCTGCCATGAGCCATTAAAGCTTCCCATAAAATTGCTGACTTGCCCCTCCCCCGGGACCAAAAAAAACTGATTTGTCTCTGTCTCTAGGTCAATATTTTTTTCGATTTGCCCCCTCCAGGACAATTTTTTTTTCAAATTTTGCCCCTCCCTAAACCAGAAGCTGGGTATATGTCTATTTTATGGAAAGATTAGGATGTTTAAATCTAAAAGAAAGGGCCTACTAGATTGAGTTTTATAACCTAAAATTTAAAAAAGCATGGTTAGAATTATTTTATTCAAAATTTTAATAAACTGTTGTACTTTCAGTAATTTAAAATAACGTAACAAATTTTGTAAGAAATGTTAAAAAATAATAGAGAACCGAAGCAATGTGTTTATTGTCAATTTTTAAAGAATAAAAAAGGTGCATCGGAATTAATGAAGATTTTAGAGGGATGGCACCAGTCGAAACGAGTCATACTATATATATTTATATATATATATATTGAAATGTCTTCGATGGCACAGTACATATAATATCCAAAAAAATGTATGAATTAGATGTTGCGGTTTTAGTTCAATGCTGGTTCAATTCAAGTATGTAATTGACGAAGGACCTTTAGCGGAACAATAATAAAACACGTGCCGTCGCGTAAATGGACTCACCAAATAAAAGTTAATCACTGACCTTTTAAGTTCAAGCCCTGCATGTGGTGTTTTCTTTGTTCTTCTTTCGGAATCAATAAAGCGTCCGAATAGCTCGGAAGACAAATCACGAATACTGTCTTTATTCTACACGCAAAAAACACTTAAAATTAGCAATAGCGCGACGGAAGGTTCTGAAAAAGGTGCAGAAGTTTAAAAATCAATGAAGTAATTCAATCAAATTTAAACAATACACTAAATAAATTGCGGGAACGCAACATTCCGCCAGCCTTGAATTACTAATTTCAAAACTAAGGGTCCACTGGCAGTGGACAGAGCTTTACAAGAGGTCGCTTCAAAGTACCACTTGCAGTTCTAACTGTAGCAACGCGTACAACACCATCACCTCCAGGATGTACGTCAATAACGCGCCCTAATGGCCAATTCAAAGGAGGGGAAGTGTCTTGCTTCAAAATAACAAGAGTACCTGGCTTAACAACCTCCGAGTGATCAGTCCATTTGCTCCGTTGCTGAAGAGTATGTAAATATTCTTGCGACCAACGTTTCCAGAATGCCTGATGCAATCGAGGCAGTAACTGCCATCTGCTGAGATGATTAGATGGGGCAGATAAGAAATCAGATTCAGGAGGTGCTGTTAAAAGTTCCATTGTAAGAAACATTTCAGGACTCAAGGCGGTAAGATCCGATGGATCGTTGTTACAAGGGGTTATAGTTCGCGAGTTTAAAACTGCTCAAATACAGTAGAAAGTTCTTCGTCGGTTAGGAGTTGATCTCCAACGACACGTCTTAAGTGAGCTTTAACGGATTTAATTCCGCTCTCCCATAGTCCTCCAAAGTGAGGAGCCGAAGGGGGATTGAAATGCCAAGAAATGGTTTCTCGTGCAGCAGTAGCTCTAAAAGCTTTCAAGATCTGCTTGTGAGCACACACAAAATTAGAACCACAATCACTATAGATATGGCTACATCGACCACGACGTGCAATGAATTGTCGCAAAGCTGCCAAGTAATCATCAGCAGACAAATCTGATACGAGTTCTAGATGAACAGCTTTTGTTGCAATTGTGCTTTAAAGCACTTAAACAGGCAAAGATAAGCCTTTAAAGTTTTCGACCCTCTAGTTTTAGCCATAGTTATAGTGAAGGAACCAACAAAATCTACTCCAACATGAGAAAATGGTTTCAATTGTGAAACGCGGGAAATAGGCAAATTTCCCATGAAGGGTTAGTAAGCAGAAGGATTAAGCTTCCAACAAGAAACACATTTAGAAATGACACTACGAATTACTTTCTTTGCTGATAGAATCCAAAATCGTTGCTGCAAAATAATTAGACAATTAGATTAGTCAAACGACTTTTACTTGGTAGCAGTGCGGGAAATTTAGTATCAAACGGCAATGGAGCATTAGCCAATCTACTACCAACTCTAAGAGTTCCATGTTCATCAAGAAACGGCGAAAGTTTACTAAGCGATTTGGGCAAAAGTTTTCGTTCTCGAAGAAGAGAAATCTCTTTAGAAAAATATTGATTTTGAACAATGCGAAGCTGAGCCTGATATAACTCAGCAGCCAAAATGATCCAGAGCCCTTACGGTCTGGATTGCGAGCGTAATCAACAAAGCGACAAATATGAGCTATAATGCGGGTAATGCAATTAATAGAAGAATGTTCTTCTAACAAAGTATCAAATAAATTTGGTGAAGCGGTGACTTGAAGCGCCACTATACGGACTTCAGTCATAACTAGCGGTGACATGCTTGAGCAAGCATGTGGCAAACAAGCGGTATTAAACAATTGTGGGCCTTTCCACCAAAGTGTACTGCCTAATAACTCTGATGGCAAAGTGCCGCGGGAACCCAAGTCAGCGGGGTTATCACAAGAGTGAATGTAAAACCAATGCGAAGAAGGAAATTTTTCCTTAATGTAAGCAACTCGATTACTGACAAATGTCTTCCAACGGTGCGGGGAAGAACTAAGCCATGAAAGGACTACCGTGGAATCTGACCAGCAACGAATCACCTTGAACAACAAACGACTATTGAATTGCTCATAAACATAATGAGCCAACTTAGCGGTAAGGATTGAAGCACACAGTTCCAATCTGGGAAGTGACAAAGTTTTCAAAGGGGCAACTTGCGACAACACAACAAAACTTTGACGAAATCCAGACGCGGTTTCGAACACAAAATAAACAACAGCGGCATAACCTCTCTCAGAAGCATCACCAAATGCGTGAAGTTTACAACTAGAAAAGTTTTCTGTAGGAAGCAGGCGAGGCAAAACTAAATTCTGCAAGGTCAACACAATAGCGATAATGTCTTGCTGCAACTTGGAGCCAATAAACAATCATTCAAAGATAACCGATGAGGTATCTTAGCGGATGCATTAAACACTACACGAAGTTTGGTTGTGCTACTATCAGGTATCAAAACACAATGATGCGGTATGTAGTAACAATCAGAAGCAGTAGATGGATCTGGAACCAACTCCATATGATCAAGCTCTAAATACTCTTTGAGAAAATCACAATATTGTTTGTAGAGATCTGGTTGCTGTACAAGACGTCTGTCTAAATAGTAGAAACGTTGTACGGCGAGATTATACATTCCATCAAAAGCAGGAAGTGTATTTCGAAAAGGAAGGGGCACAACGAATCTACCTGAATCCAATCACCTGCATCTCTCGGAAAATATTTTTTCGCATATAAGATCATCAGGGGACTGAACCAGTGCGGTAGGAACATCCTCAATTGTCCAGGACCTTTGGAGTGAATCATCTAATGATACTACATCTTCAATTTGACAAAAAAAGCGAAGTTGGGTTTATGACTGACTGAGAGTGAGAGTTAACAGAACTCGAAGACACTCTACCCATAAGGATGTAACCCAACACAGTGTTAATAGCATCAGGAACACCTTCCTTTCCCAGAAGGCGTCCATCCAACAAAATTTGAGAGAATATATCGGCACCTAACAAAAGGTCAATAGCGCCTGGGCTATTGACACCAGGATCAGCAAGTTTCAAATTTGCCATATTAGCCATGTTAATGGGCGCAACAGGCATATCATTGCAAATGCGGGGTAAAACAATAGTATCAACAACAAAATTGCACTCACGCTTTACTATAGAGCGAAGAGAAAGGGTAAGAGAGCCCTCAGCAGAGGTACTCTGCATAGAACCTAGCCCATTGAGTTGAATCGAAGCGGGCATAGGTCGGAAGCCAAGGCGTTTCACAGCCTTGCTCGCAATGAATGATGTCATGCTACCAGAATCTAGCAGACATCGCAAGGTTTGATAAGAACCGTGCTTATCTAATACCTCAACTAAAGCGGTAGATAACAACACATTTGAATTGTATGACAAAAGTGAAATATGACAAGAAGTCTGCGGTAAAGAAGTTTCGGGACTTTCAACAGTATTAATGGTACTGGATCCACCAGATGTGGAAGCCAGGTTTGCGGGGGAGCACTAGATTTAGACCGAATGGCTGAATCACCACGATTTACAAAATGAAGCAATGTGTGATGGCGTTGTCTGCAGTTGCGGCAAGTGGATAAAGATTTACAGCGATTCTGATGAGAATCCCCTAAGCAATTAAAACAAAGTCTAAAATCTTTAACAAACTTAAACCGCGCGTATACTGATTTGTTCAGGAATTTTTGAACGTTTGTAAATCGCATGATCGGATTTACAAACTATACAATTTCTATTCTGAGTGACAAACAAGGATGTAGTGAAACGGGAAGAATGGTGCTTTGAATTCAATGGTAACTTTTTGTCAACACTTCGCTTGCCTTGCGGGAAAATTCAACATGTTCAAAGGCATCGCAATGCTTCGACAAAAAATCAACAACTTCCGAGCGGATCGGAAAGTCATCTTGAGCAGTCACAGTACCATGGTAAAGTTCAAATTTAGCGGCTAAATTCTTTGGAACTCGTTTCAACATCATCTGAACGATACAAAAATCCCACTAATGTACTGGTAAACCCAAATTCTTCAGTGCTTCCAAATTATCACTAAAGTCATCCAATAACTTCCGAACCTCTGAAGGGCTATCTGAAGTTAGTTGGGGGAATTGCTCTAAAGCTGACCAATGAGACTCCGCGATTAAACGAGTTTTTCGTTATTGTGAATTAATTAATCAAACAAATCAATAAAAGTACCAAATTCCAATATGTCTCCACTAAATGAAGGCAAATAATCAATTCGCGACAGCAACACTTTCTTGTTCCCGAGCTATATTTTGTGGCGTAGAATTCTGAACAGATTTCAGTTTAGCAAAAATAGACCTAATTGAATATATCAATTTTTCAAATTTATTCATCCTCAAAGTCAAAATCCTCGTTGGCATCTGAGATTAAACCTACAATCGAATTGTGATGTTTAAAAAATTCTGAATAAATTTAATCAACCATATCAATAATGCAAAAAAACAATTCAACGTCGTCACCTCTTAAGGCTTTCTCGGCAACAAAATAAATATCTTCTAATCTTTTAAACTCCGATTGTCTATGATTTTTAAATTTACGTAAATTTTCAGCGGTTTTTGACATCTTAACAATAAATTAAAATCACTTAACGCCACTGAACAAATCTAACACGATAGAACGAAAATACTATTCCAAAAATCTACAATTTTTTACTGTTGAAGTAGAAAATATCTGAGCAAATGTCAAATAAATTCAAAACGATTTAGCAAAATAACCAAACAAACGAAACGAGCTCTTGTAAGTTTTTTAAACTTTTGCACGAATTAACTCAAATTGCATCCGGCTCGAAGGACCAAATTATATTATGTCTTCGATGGCACATTACATATAATATAAAAAAAATGTATGAATTAGATGTTGCGGTTTTAGTTCAATGCAAGTATGTAATTGACGAAGGACCTTTAGCGGAACAATCAATAAAATACGTGCCGTCGCGTAAATTAAATCACCAAATAAAAGTTAATCACTGACCTTTTAAGTTCAAGCCCTGCATGTGGTGTTTTCTTTGTTCTTCTTTCGGAATCAATAAAGCGTCCGAATAGCTCGGAAGACAAATCACGAATACTGTCTTTATTCTACACGCAAAAAACACTTAAAATTAGCAATAGCGCGACGGAAGGTTCTGAAAAAGGTGCAGAAGTTTAAAAATCAATGAAGTAATTCAATCAAATTTAAACAATACACTAAATAAATTGCGGGAACGCAACATTCCGCCAGCCTTGAATTACTAATTTCAAAACTAAGGGTCCACTGGCAGTGGACAGAGTTTTACAAGAGGTCGCTTCAAAGTACCACTTGCAGTTCTAACTGTAGCAACGCGTACAACACCATCACCTCCAGGATGTACGTCAATAACGCGCCCTAATGGCCAATTCAAAGGAGGGGAAGTGTCTTGCTTCAAAATAACAAGAGTACCTGGCTTAACAACCTCCGAGTGATCAGTCCATTTGCTCCGTTGCTGAAGAGTATGTAAATATTCTTGCGACCAACGTTTCCAGAATGCCTGATGCAATCGAGGCAGTAACTGCCATCTGCTGAGATGATTAGATGGGGCAGATAAGAAATCAGATTCAGGAGGTGCTGTTAAAAGTTCCATTGTAAGAAACATTTCAGGACTCAAGGCGGTAAGATCCGATGGATCGTTGTTACAAGGGGTTATAGTTCGCGAGTTTAAAACTGCTCAAATACAGTAGAAAGTTCTTCGTCGGTTAGGAGTTGATCTCCAACGACACGTCTTAAGTGAGCTTTAACGGATTTAATTCCGCTCTCCCATAGTCCTCCAAAGTGAGGAGCCGAAGGGGGATTGAAATGCCAAGAAATGGTTTCTCGTGCAGCAGTAGCTCTAAAAGCTTTCAAGATCTGCTTGTGAGCACACACAAAATTAGAACCACAATCACTATAGATATGGCTACATCGACCACGACGTGCAATGAATCGTCGCAAAGCTGCCAAGTAATCATCAGCAGACAAATCTGATACGAGTTCTAGATGAACAGCTTTTGTTGCAATTGTGCTTTAAAGCACTTAAACAGGCAAAGATAAGCCTTTAAAGTTTTCGACCCTCTAGTTTTAGCCATAGTTATAGTGAAGGAACCAACAAAATCTACTCCAACATGAGAAAATGGTTTCAATTGTGAAACGCGGGAAATAGGCAAATTTCCCATGAAGGGTTAGTAAGCAGAAGGATTAAGCTTCCAACAAGAAACACATTTAGAAATGACACTACGAATTACTTTCTTTGCTGATAGAATCCAAAATCGTTGCTGCAAAATAATTAGACAATTAGATTAGTCAAACGACTTTTACTTGGTAGCAGTGCGGGAAATTTAGTATCAAACGGCAATGGAGCATTAGCCAATCTACTACCAACTCTAAGAGTTCCATGTTCATCAAGAAACGGCGAAAGTTTACTAAGCGATTTGGGCAAAAGTTTTCGTTCTCGAAGAAGAGAAATCTCTTTAGAAAAATATTGATTTTGAACAATGCGAAGCTGAGCCTGATATAACTCAGCAGCCAAAAATGATCCAGAGCCCTTACGGTCTGGATTGCGAGCGTAATCAACAAAGCGACAAATATGAGCTATAATGCGGGTAATGCAATTAATAGAAGAATGTTCTTCTAACAAAGTATCAAATAAATTTGGTGAAGCGGTGACTTGAAGCGCCACTATACGGACTTCAGTCATAACTAGCGGTGACATGCTTGAGCAAGCATGTGGCAAACAAGCGGTATTAAACAATTGTGGGCCTTTCCACCAAAGTGTACTGCCTAATAACTCTGATGGCAAAGTGCCGCGGGAACCCAAGTCAGCGGGGTTATCACAAGAGTGAATGTAAAACCAATGCGAAGAAGGAAATTTTTCCTTAATGTAAGCAACTCGATTACTGACAAATGTCTTCCAACGGTGCGGGGAAGAACTAAGCCATGAAAGGACTACCGTGGAATCTGACCAGCAACGAATCACCTTGAACAACAAACGACTATTGAATTGCTCATAAACATAATGAGCCAACTTAGCGGTAAGGATTGAAGCACACAGTTCCAATCTGGGAAGTGACAAAGTTTTCAAAGGGGCAACTTGCGACAACACAACAAAACTTTGACGAAATCCAGACGCGGTTTCGAACACAAAATAAACAACAGCGGCATAACCTCTCTCAGAAGCATCACCAAATGCGTGAAGTTTACAACTAGAAAAGTTTTCTGTAGGAAGCAGGCGAGGCAAAACTAAATTCTGCAAGGTCAACACAATAGCGATAATGTCTTGCTGCAACTTGGAGCCAATAAACAATCATTCAAAGATAACCGATGAGGTATCTTAGCGGATGCATTAAACACTACACGAAGTTTGGTTGTGCTACTATCAGGTATCAAAACACAATGATGCGGTATGTAGTAACAATCAGAAGCAGTAGATGGATCTGGAACCAACTCCATATGATCAAGCTCTAAATACTCTTTGAGAAAATCACAATATTGTTTGTAGAGATCTGGTTGCTGTACAAGACGTCTGTCTAAATAGTAGAAACGTTGTACGGCGAGATTATACATTCCATCAAAAGCAGGAAGTGTATTTCGAAAAGGAAGGGGCACAACGAATCTACCTGAATCCAATCACCTGCATCTCTCGGAAAATATTTTTTCGCATATAAGATCATCAGGGGACTGAACCAGTGCGGTAGGAACATCCTCAATTGTCCAGGACCTTTGGAGTGAATCATCTAATGATACTACATCTTCAATTTGACAAAAAAAGCGAAGTTGGGTTTATGACTGACTGAGAGTGAGAGTTAACAGAACTCGAAGACACTCTACCCATAAGGATGTAACCCAACACAGTGTTAATAGCATCAGGAACACCTTCCTTTCCCAGAAGGCGTCCATCCAACAAAATTTGAGAGAATATATCGGCACCTAACAAAAGGTCAATAGCGCCTGGGCTATTGACACCAGGATCAGCAAGTTTCAAATTTGCCATATTAGCCATGTTAATGGGCGCAACAGGCATATCATTGCAAATGCGGGGTAAAACAATAGTATCAACAACAAAATTGCACTCACGCTTTACTATAGAGCGAAGAGAAAGGGTAAGAGAGCCCTCAGCAGAGGTACTCTGCATAGAACCTAGCCCATTGAGTTGAATCGAAGCGGGCATAGGTCGGAAGCCAAGGCGTTTCACAGCCTTGCTCGCAATGAATGATGTCATGCTACCAGAATCTAGCAGACATCGCAAGGTTTGATAAGAACCGTGCTTATCTAATACCTCAACTAAAGCGGTAGATAACAACACATTTGAATTGTATGACAAAAGTGAAATATGACAAGAAGTCTGCGGTAAAGAAGTTTCGGGACTTTCAACAGTATTAATGGTACTGGATCCACCAGATGTGGAAGCCAGGTTTGCGGGGGGAGCACTAGATTTAGACCGAATGGCTGAATCACCACGATTTACAAAATGAAGCAATGTGTGATGGCGTTGTCTGCAGTTGCGGCAAGTGGATAAAGATTTACAGCGATTCTGATGAGAATCCCCTAAGCAATTAAAACAAAGTCTAAAATCTTTAACAAACTTAAACCGCGCGTATACTGATTTGTTCAGGAATTTTTGAACGTTTGTAAATCGCATGATCGGATTTACAAACTATACAATTTCTATTCTGAGTGACAAACAAGGATGTAGTGAAACGGGAAGAATGGTGCTTTGAATTCAATGGTAACTTTTTGTCAACACTTCGCTTGCCTTGCGGGAAAATTCAACATGTTCAAAGGCATCGCAATGCTTCGACAAAAAATCAACAACTTCCGAGCGGATCGGAAAGTCATCTTGAGCAGTCACAGTACCATGGTAAAGTTCAAATTTAGCGGCTAAATTCTTTGGAACTCGTTTCAACATCATCTGAACGATACAAAAATCCCACTAATGTACTGGTAAACCCAAATTCTTCAGTGCTTCCAAATTATCACTAAAGTCATCCAATAACTTCCGAACCTCTGAAGGGCTATCTGAAGTTAGTTGGGGGAATTGCTCTAAAGCTGACCAATGAGACTCCGCGATTAAACGAGTTTTTCGTTATTGTGAATTAATTAATCAAACAAATCAATAAAAGTACCAAATTCCAATATGTCTCCACTAAATGAAGGCAAATAATCAATTCGCGACAGCAACACTTTCTTGTTCCCGAGCTATATTTTGTGGCGTAGAATTCTGAACAGATTTCAGTTTAGCAAAAATAGACCTAATTGAATATATCAATTTTTCAAATTTATTCATCCTCAAAGTCAAAATCCTCGTTGGCATCTGAGATTAAACCTACAATCGAATTGTGATGTTTAAAAAATTCTGAATAAATTTAATCAACCATATCAATAATGCAAAAAAACAATTCAACGTCGTCACCTCTTAAGGCTTTCTCGGCAACAAAATAAATATCTTCTAATCTTTTAAACTCCGATTGTCTATGATTTTTAAATTTACGTAAATTTTCAGCGGTTTTTGACATCTTAACAATAAATTAAAATCACTTAACGCCACTGAACAAATCTAACACGATAGAACGAAAATACTATTCCAAAAATCTACAATTTTTTACTGTTGAAGTAGAAAATATCTGAGCAAATGTCAAATAAATTCAAAACGATTTAGCAAAATAACCAAACAAACGAAACGAGCTCTTGTAAGTTTTTTAAACTTTTGCACGAATTAACTCAAATTGCATCCGGCTCGAAGGACCAAATTATATTATGTCTTCGATGGCACATTACATATAATATAAAAAAAATGTATGAATTAGATGTTGCGGTTTTAGTTCAATGCAAGTATGTAATTGACGAAGGACCTTTAGCGGAACAATCAATAAAATACGTGCCGTCGCGTAAATTAAATCACCAAATAAAAGTTAATCACTGACCTTTTAAGTCGAAGCCCTGCAGGTGGTTTTTTCTTTGTTCTTCTTTCTTCAGAGGCTAGCCCCGCAGCGGCAGGAAGTGTTTTAGAGCTTCGTCTGGACAACACGTTACACAAAAAATAGCGACGTAATGTTCATTGATTGAGCAAACAAAAAATGCGGGTTTAACAAACAAATGATGCGCTTTTCTTAACACAAAAGAAACAAAATGAAAGCGGTTTAGCGGTTGTTACGACCGGAACTATAACTCGCGAAATCGTAACACAATAACAACAAAAAGCGGCCTTCGTAAGACGGAATCATAAAAGCGTCGGAATAGCTCGGAAGCCAATACACAAATCACGAATACTGTCTTTATTTTACACGCAAAAAACACTTAAAATTAGCATTAGCGCGACGGGATGTTTTGGAAAAGGTGCAGAAGTTTAAAAATCAATGAAGTAATTCAATCAAATTTAAACAATACACTAAACAATTTATATATATATATATATATATATATATATATTAGATTTGGTTTCACTAACTTCACTTTTTAAAAAAAAATTATTTATTACAAAAATTCATATGTTTAAGTTACAAAGACAATATTATAGGTATGAAGTTGAATGAAGATAATGAACACTGAGAATTGTTTTCGGTTACAATTATAACGTAAAAATGCTGACGCTATGTCATCAGTTTTCATGTGAACAAAGCGTCTACGTGATTTCTAAGAATTCTAGGAAGTTGTAATATGATACTTGTGTGAAGTCAGTTACGGTTCAAGCACCTATGGTAACTTTAACGTGTAAATTGTAAGTTAGTGCACTTCTCATATAACAACTCCCCTTATACATGAAAAGTTGATGCTTTACATCAACTTTTTAATAAAAATGAAACATCTGTAAATAACAAAATATCGCTAGGAATATCAAATGGTAGTATTAACATTACAAAGGTAATTAGGAAATGAAATTAAAATTGTTAGTATAAAATATGTTAGTGTCAATAATAAGTCAAAAATCAAACTTATATAATATAACAACGATAAATGGTTAGTAAATAAAATAAAAAGGGTAATACATAAAATATGGGTAAACATACAAAAAAATACATTGTTATAAATTAAATGTTTATACAGTTGTCTCTGTGATCGGGTTTGGTTTTAATACTGGCCTTAGTTTAGGCAGCATTCTTAGAGACGATGAAGGCGTCGTCGGTTGGTCGGTATTTTCTTGGGCTTTTGGGCGCTTTTCAATTTTCTTTTTGATGATGTTGAAAATCATGATCGCTGAAATGATCATGACGACAGCTATTGTCGTATACGTAAACCAAGAGATGTTCTTGGTTAGGAAAGGCTGATTTATAAGACCATCTAAGTCTTTGGAGTACTGTTCTAACTTGTGGTTCGCAACGTCCAGTTCCTCCACGTTGATGCTGCTTATGTCGAAGGGTTTCAGCTCGGGAATTTGTACCTTTTCTGGAACTGTATCGCAACAGTTGTATGGTACTGTAACTGTGTGATAGACTTCAGAAAGGGCTGTTTCTTTTCCAGACTCAGCCTGGACCTTAGTAACACCTACAAAGGCACTGCACTCCGATTGAAGTTTTAGAATGGAGTTGCGCACTAGAGTTAAAGTAGTTGAATTCTTTTGATTGCAACTCACCACAACACGTAAAGGTTCGGAGGTCACGACAAGCCACACATTTTGTTCAAGTTTTTGGACACTGTAACCCTGACTAAAAATTACTGCACTCCTGCAATTGTCCGGCACATTTTGAATACTTTTCAGAAGTTGCACCTCGCACGGTGCGTTAGAGTCTATAGGATAGGCGTATAGGTCGGGACACAATTTTCTTCCGATAGCAAGCGGTTTACACGCGCTCAAGTCCTTGATTGAAATAAACATTAAAGAGTCTTCGTTTTTCGCGAGGTACTTTTGAGTAAAAGACAAAAGGTGATGTAACCCAGTTCTGTCATCGTAAATTGGGATAGGGTATAACCGGAAAAGGGTGTATGGTTGTTGTTCTACTAATGGAATTCTTAAGACAAAAATAAGATCAGAGTTTGTTTGGAAAGCTTCTAACTCGATAATTTCCAAGTATTGCCCAATGCTTGAGTATTTTATTGGTAGTGGAAGATTGTTTTTTATTAAATTTTGTGATATTTCTTGCAATGCCGTAATGGGATGTTCGGGCGTTAAGATAGATGTATGTATGATTTTAAGACGCGCGAAAGTAATTGAATTTAGCACATCATTTAGGCTATCTTCTAAGTAAAGGTAATTCTCCATTAGTTTCTCGCATAATTCGAGCAACATAAGTTTCGTTTCGATATAGCCGACTTTATCGTTAATTTTTCCGATTGTAGTTTCTAGTTTTTTCATATTGCTGTTAAAGAGTTTTTCGTCAATTTGCAGTTTTTGGACGGTCTCGTTGGAGTTTTTAATGACAGAGGTAGTTACACTGATTTGGTTTTTGAGTAAATTTTCTATTTGTAATTGACCTTGATTGAGCCTAGTGATACTATCAGTAAAATATTTACCGTCATCCGCGTCTAAGTTTCCGGTAATTGCTTTGAAAAGAGTACCTGCGCCATCAAGTATGCCGCGTTTTGGTCTTTTGGTGTCCATATTTATTTCGATAAATTTGTCCTTGATTGTGGTGGATATTTGGTTTAGAAGATTTATATGAGTTTGTACATCTGAGCGGAAGTAATTCATTGCGAAAGATTTATAGTTAACAGTTTCGATAAGTGTTTGTAAAAGTCTATTATTTGTCGTGAAAACGTGTTCGAGGGCCGAAATATTTTTGTGGACCAAAAGTGTCCATTTATTGTTAGAAACGGTTATTTGGGCTTCGTTGTGGTAGTATATCCCTAATGTGTTATTTATAGGTTCGACTTGATATTGGGTTACTGCTGATCCGAACAGCAGGCACAACCTGAAACAGAAATTAATTTTCTGAGAACGGTTTCATCCTGTCGAAATTTACTTTAGTTTTTTGTTTGGTTTTTGGATTTAGTAATGTCGCAGAATTTTTGTGAATCTCCAGGATTTCGAAAGGACCATTGAATTTATTTTGGAGCTTGTCCTTGATTTGGGATTCCTTGATATAGACTTTATCGCCTATTTGATAATTCGGGAGATTTTCGGAAACATGTTTATCGAATCGGGCTTTCGCTTTGTGCTTTTGAACTTCTGTTCTTTCACGAGCGATTTTATAATAGTGTGTGATACGGTTGTTGAGATCTCGGATGTATTTAGTTATCAATGATTGTTGGTTGTATAGAGTTTCGGGAGTCCTACTCGAAGTATGTCCGTAAACAAGTTCGTAAGGAGTGAATCCGTGAGTTTTGTTTGCGGAGTTGTTGTATGCGATGATTGCATAAGGAAGGATGTTGAAGGGGTGTTCGTCGGGATTTTCTAATTAACCGACTTCCAAAAAGGAGGAGGTTATCAATTCGTCGCGTATTTTTTTTTCGTTTTTTTTTTTGTATGTATGTTACCTGATTTCTTCTCCTGTGGTGCACCGTATTGAACGAATATGGTCTTGTTTAATAGAGTATATATCCGGATTGGTGAAACTTCAAATTTTGGAAAAGAATTCTATTGGTAAAGTGATAAAATTTGTGAATGAACACATGCGTGCATGGAAATCGACCAATATCCCTAATATTTTAGTCAATTTTGCGATAACTCCTTATGGATGTGTATAGTTTTTTAACGTTTAATCTATTAAGGAAGATCCTTAGGTGATCCCATATACTTTTGTACGACGTGCAACTTGCAGTTTTCCAGAAAATCGCCAAAAAATCCAAAATTCTTATCAAAAATTTCATCGAAATGACATAACGGACATTTTCTCATAAATATTTTAAATCCAACGTAATAGTGCGGTAATTTTAGGCACTGGAAGTTTTAATTGCGAATTTGAAAATTTTCTATATACATCTCAAGCTTATAGGTAGTAAAGCATAGTATTTTCGGCTCCTTAAATTAATGAGTACCAAGCTCGTTTTCTTTGTATACCAGGTAAATACCTATTTAAATGCAAATTTTTCCATTTTGCGAAGACGGTACTTTTGGTTGTTACATTCTCCCGGCCTAATAGAAAATTCAGTGACAACACATGCCAAACTTTAAACTGTTACTTGGTGGCTTATAGACAGGGTGTTTAGTTATAGCAAACAAAATCACAAAGTAAAGTTTTAGAAGGAGTTTCATTTATATGAAGATTAAAATATAAGACGGACTAGAATGATAGTGGTCCGTAGGCAGCCGTATATACAGGATGGTTGGAATATAGGGTGGACTGGACGTTTGGTGGTATAAAAATGTTGAAAAAAATGTGAAATTAAAATTATATAGGGTTATTAAAAAACTGTTATATGATGTGAACATTAGCAAATCATATACAGGATGGTTGAAATATATGCTGGAGTTGAATTATATTCATACAGTGTGATTAAAAAAATTTTCTTTTATAGCCCATAAGAAGTTGAATAAAGTGTGGAGAGGAATTAATGTTACACAGGGCGATAACATAAAATATTAAAAAGGAAATAATTTATGGGGTAGCCCACAAGGAGTTATATACTATGGTTGAAATATAGGACGGATTTGACTCCGTAAATATACGATGGATTCTACTCCGTCCTGTAGTTTACAGAAGGCAGCTAACAAATTTATGCTTGTCCGTGGGCAGTCGTATGTAGAGGCTGGTTGGTACATAGGTTGGAGTGGAATTAGCTAGTTATACAGGGTTGTCAATAAAGTTGAAAAAAGGTTACATGGCGTAGTCCATAAGGCATAAATATATTTTGGGCTTATTAAGTCAACGCGTACTAGTACATTTTGTTCGTAACGATTTACCTGTCAATTTAAATGATAAAGTATCATTGTGTAATATTGAGGCTTTCGATGTTACCTGGTTCTGTCTATTAAGGTTATACATACAAAATAAAAAATAAAGAATGAAAACTACCTGAGTTAAAAAAAAACTAAAAAGTTGAAAATAAAACATTTTTGAAAAAAATATAACCGACTTCTACCTACAACTAAAAAGCTAAAAATAATTATAACAAAATACAACTCTAGCAAATAAATAACACATTCAATGTTGTAAGGTACCTACCCAGGAAGTAAAAAATGTAAACATTAAAAGGTGCTCATTCTATACAAATTAATTACCTACCAATCTAGTATATGTTTGAAGTCGGTGCCAAGCAACAATCAAGTTTGATGAAATAGTAGATAAGTACGCAATGAAGGATTTTAGATTTGATTGGCACCGACTTCAAAAATATACTAGATTGATAGGTAATTAATTTGTATAGAATGAGCACCTTTTAATGTTTACATTTTTTACTTCCTGGGTAGGTACCTTACAACATTGAATGTGTTATTTATTTGCTAGAGTTGTATTTTGTTATAATTATTTTTAGCTTTTTAGTTGTAGGTAGAAGTCGGTTATATTTTTTTCAAAAATGTTTTATTTGTGGATTCTAATCATGTCTAGTAAGGTCGAGTGGAATCGTTCCAATGAACACAAATCTCTCATCAGAGCGTTGTCGAATTCCCTGCCATAATCACAGTGTATCCGTAATGGGGTACCGAAGTGTTGGAAATATAGTAGTAAAGTACTAACAACGGTTTTTGCGGATTTGTCAGTTATGGGGTAGGCCTGAGAGAATTTTGTTAGTTCGTCCCTGATAGTCAATGCGTAGTTTTTTGTTGGGACTTCTAGGATATCGATGTTGACACGTTCAAAGGGTGTCCGTGGGGTTTCAGTAATGACAAGTGGGCTGTCGAGATTTTTCCGGTAAACTTTTGCTCTCTGGCAAGTTTGACAGTTTTTGATAAAATTGTCAACGTCCTTAGTCAGTCCTTGCCAATTGTATTTTTCTTTTATTCTGCGGATAGTTTCATTGATACCTCGATGTATATTATTTTTACCGTTATGGAATTGGTCGAGAATGATAGGTATTTGGTCTTTCTCAACCATTTGGACGATATTTTGGCAAACTTTCCCTTTGATATCGATTTCGGAAAAGATAAACGAAAGCATTTCCAAAATGGGCAGTTCAATGTTATTCTCAACACAGAATACTTGGTTTTCAGTGAACACATCTCTACTATTATACAAAGATGCGAAAAGAATTTCGTTGACTACTTCTGGGTCGGAAGGGAGAGGGACGATGTAATAACGTCTTTTTCTGACACTTTTGCTAGCAAAGACATTTCCTCTAGGGGTACGGAAATCAGCATTTTCCTCGAAAATGTCTTCGATGATGTCATGGTGAAAATCTTTCATGAGAGAGCCTTGGGGAAATACTAAGATGTTTTTGTTTTCTCGGTCTAAGAGTTGGCAATTAGAAAATTGAATTTTTTCGTAATCTATGAGCGAGACGGTTTGATATCGCTCGACAAAAGTTCTAAATTCTTCACGAGATTTGTTGGAGATTAATGGGACTTCTTGTCTGGGGTTCCTGTGAGTCATCGTCAGTTTCGTTTGTTGGGAGTACTGTAAATGGTGTTAGGTGATTGTTTGCTTGAAATGCTATGTATTCATTAAAGTTGTTAACTTTAATACGAGAGAGAGCGTCAGCATTTTTATTTACTTTGCCGGGTTTGTAAATTATTTGATAGTCGTACTCCTCGAGCTTAAGGCGCCATCTCGCAAGTCTACTTCCAGGATCCTTTATAGAAAACAGCCAAGTTAACGGGCGGTGATCGGTCAGAAGTAAAAACTTACGGCCAAAAATTATCGGACGAAAGTGTTTAACCGCCCACACTATTGCAAGGAGTTCTCGTTCTATGGTTGAATACTTAGTTTCAGCATTGCAGAGAGTTCTGGAGGCATAGGCTATGGGTAAATCTTTACCTACGGGGCCTTGAGAGAGCACTGCGCCGATAGCAAATGAACTGGCGTCGGTTGTAAGAATAAATGGCTCTTCAAAATTAGGGTATATGAGTAAGGGTAGAAGTAAGGGCTCTTTTTAATTCGTCAAAAGATTTGACGCATTCTGAATCGAACTAGAAAGGTATGTCTTTTTGAAGTAATTTTGTCAAAGGTTTCGAAATCTTGGCGAAATTGGGGATGAATCGCCTGTAATAACCCGCTAACCCTAAGAAGGACTTGATATCTTTTGGGTTTTTTGGTTGGGGAAAATTTAAGATACAATCTACCTTTGAGGGGTTAGGCTTCACGCCTTCGGGAGTTATCAGGTGGCCAAGATACGCGACCTCTTTGCGAAGAAACTCGCATTTGTCGGGTTCGATCTTTCGATTAGCTTTTCGCAATCGTTTGAAAACTTCAGAAAGTCGGGCTATGTGCTCATGTATAGTCGGAGAATAAACGATTATGTCGTCCATATAGACTAAACATCTCTCGTTTTGAACACCTAAAAGAATATTATCCATTACCCTTTGGAAGGTGGATGGAGCGTTTTTAAGACCGAAGGGCATTCTAACGAATTCAAAATGACCATTATCAACTGTGAATGCTGTTTTTTGGATGTCTTTTATATCGATTTCGATTTGGTGAAACCCTGAAGCTAAGTCGAGAGTGGTGAAGTATTGGCATTTGCCAAGTTGGTCAAGTAAATCCGAAATGTTCGGTAGGGGGTATTTGTCGTCAACAGTAAGTTCATTTAGTTTACGATAATCGACGACGACACGCCATTTTTGGGTACCAGATGCGTCTAGTTTTTTGGGAACTACCCAAACTGGGGATGACCATGGCGAATTAGACGGACGTATAATGCCTTGGTCAAGCATCTTCGATATCTGACTTTTTACCTCTTGTTTGTGTATTTGTGGGTACCGATATGACTTTGTGAAAGAGGGTTTCGCGTTATTAGTGTCTATTGAATGTTTAATTTCGTTTGTGAAGGTCAGTTGGTCACCTTCTAAATAGAATATGTCGGAATATTCGAGGCAAAGTTGAGAAATATGTTCGGCTTCCTCATCGTTCAGATGTTCTAAACGAAGTTGTTCCATAATTGTAGTTTGTCTATCAGGTTGGGTTAAGTTTTGTGTGTAATTTTCGGAAAGAATGTTTACGGAAAAATTGGTTATCGGTTCGAGTTCCAAATTGTCGAAATTCACAGTTTTGGGGATAGCATTTGCATTTAAAACTGAAGTAAGAAATTCGCCTTTTTCATTAATTTTAACAAAGGCACGGGGAAGATAAACTTTTTCTATTTCGGCGGATGATAGGAAAGCCTCCGTATTAGTGAGGTTACATTTTAATTTACATATTTGTTCTGTTCGGGGTTCTATAGAGATTGTATTAACAGGGAGTTATTGAAAGTTGAAGGGTTCTGAGTACGCATGACAGTATCATCCGTAACTTTGTAGAGAGGTAAAGTTTTAAAATTAGTCACAAGTTGTTTGCTGTTAAAGTCTATAACGCAGTTATAATGTTCAAGGAAATCTGAACCCAGTAATCCGTCGAATTCAATGTCGATGTTGCAAATATATACCTTGTGTGGGTCGGCGACGTTGAAAGGTACAAGGGTGGATTCGTTTATTAAGATTTTCTGATCAGTGATTCTTTGGATGACTACGTTTTCGGGAAATCGTTGTTTAAATCGTTGGCAAGTTTCAGGCTTAAATATTGACAGTCCTGCTCCGGTGTCAATAAGGAGTTTGTATGTATTGGAAGAGTCGGTGATGTAGTAAAGGTTTTTCGAATTGACCGAAAGAAGTGGCCTTACAGAAAATTCTGTTCGGGAAAGTTTAGGTTTGGATTGAAATCTTCCAAGTTCATCGTTTGAATTTGTGTTTGAAGATCGGAGATCTCGTGATCGGGAGGTTTTGTTTCTACCGGGGTAGTCTGAAAATTTTGTCGGGAAGAAAACTGTTCGCTATCGTAATATTCATCGTATTGTTGGTTATAATTATCATTACAAACATTTTCGCTGGAATGATATTTCGAATTTGTCGTGTTTTTGTGTATCAGGGTAATAATAGTCTGGTACGGTTTTGTATTCAGTTGGCGTTTGAAAGTTCTGTTGCTCATTGTAAGAAAAATCATAGTTATGTTCATGCGGATCGAATTGTTCGTTGTTTAAGTGATGAGTTTTCTGTTGTTGTTTGAAAAAACTCGGATTTGGCCTGAAATTACTAGAAGTTGGGGTTCGTCTACTTGTTGAGGGTTGTTGTTGTTGGTGAGAAAACTGAGGCCTATTATTAAAATTCGTAGGTTGATTAGCAGACTGATTCGCATAATATGGGCGATGGCCCGAGTAATTTGGGTGAGAATTTTGGTTAGTCTGGGATTGTCTCATTCTGATAAGGCATTCGCTGCTGAAATGTCCTATTCTTTTGCAAAACGAACATTGTTTTGGGGGTGGACCATTATTCGGTTTACGAGTCTGTTGGGGTGCATTTCGGTTGACTGAGAATTTTTGAGTTTCCAGATTGGACAGCTGTAATTCTCTTTTAATACGGGAAATGGCGGTCAGGATATCTCTGGGATCACTGGCTCGCACAATTTGGCCAATTTTCGGCTCTAGACCCGTAAGTAGGCTAGTTAGAGCCATTGATTCAATTAAGTCAATCTGGGCCTGTTTCTCCTTTACAGTTAAATTTTGTTTATTGACAGCTGATAACATTTTTGCTTGATGTGTTTGAAGCCTAGCTGAAAATGTCAATGGAGATTCGTTGGGTAATTATAATAATAGTAATAATAATATGAACTTTATTCATTTAAAGCAAACAGTTTTACATTTTGGTATAAGTTTGTGAAACGGCGAAGTTCAGATGTGTCTTATTGTAGACCAATAACACACCCTGTTCTTCCACTTAACCGTATGCTAATGCTAAGATATAAATATTACTACATAAAGCAGTCATATCTAAGATGGCAGAAGTTGCAAGATTCTTACTCTTATTAATGTATGTTAAAGGTCATGCTGGCAGAGGACATGGGACTTCAAAAAATGTTATTCAAATGCTTGTAATATTTCATAATTGAATATTTTGGTGCCTTATGTAAGTGTGATGGTAGACTATTTATTAATTTAGCAATATTGTAGCTAAAAGCTCTTTTAAAAAATTCACTATGATGTTTAGGAAGAGACAAATTATTTTTAGTTCTAACATTGACATCATGTAATTCTGATCTGTAGGAGACTTTTTTGTATAAAATTTCAGGAGAATGGGTTTGTAAAATTTGTAGAAAGAAACATACCGAATGAAATTCACGTCTAGCATTCATATTCAGCCACTTTGCTTCTACAAGTTTATGTGAGATATGTTCCTGCTTCCTCAGACCAAATATAAAGCGTAGACAAGTATTTTGTACTTTTTGTATCTTATTTTTGTTTTGAAAGTCAATGCAAGGCCCGTAAATAGTATCACAGTAATTAAAATGGGGTAAAACCAATAAATCACAAAGTAAAATTTTTTGTTTCCGATCAAAAATATGTTTATATCTATACAATTCTTTGAGTTTTAAATAAGCAGTTCTTAAACAGTTGGTTATATGAGTCCTAAACCTCAGATCACTATCTATAACGAGGCCAAGATTTCTCACACTATCTTTTCTTTCTAAGGGGATATCATTGATTCGAATATCAATAATGCCCACTAATTCATTAATACAATTGTTTGGACCAAAGACAATATAGCAGGATTTAGAAGGATTGAGATGTAACGAATGTTTAAGAGAATATTCGTACAGTGAACTTAAATCTTTATTAATACACAAGATGGACTCATCAAGTTTTGATTTTGGGAAAGAAAGGTATAACTGGGTGTCATCTGCATAGCACTGATGTTCGCAATGTTGTATACACTTAGCTAACTGGGAGGTGTATATATTATACAGTAGAGGTCCCAATATGGATCCTTGGGGTACACCTCTAGATATTTCTAGAGCATTCGATACTACGTCTCCTAATATCACTTTCTGAGTCCTGTGGCTCAAATAATTTTTAAAGAATTTAATCGTCTCTTCAGATATACCTAAATGTTTTAGTATGCATAAGAGTAACTCATGGCTTATAGTATCGAATGCCTTAGAGTAGTCAAGTAAAACAAGAATTGTTACATTTGCAAGTGCAGTAGAACAACTATAACCTTTCCGGAAACCTGCTTGTGTACGTGGAATTAATTTCTCAGAGTCCAAGAAACTTCTTAGTTGAAAATTAACTTCCCTTTCTAGAACTTTAGAAAGACATGGTAAAATGCTGATTGGGCGAAGGTCTTTGTAATCTTTAATGTTTGTGGATTTAGGCAGTGGAATAATAAGAGCATTTTTCCAAGATAATGGAAATTCGTTATTTGATAAGCAAGAATTTACAATATGTGTTAAGTAACGCAAAAGGAATGGACAACATAAAAGTATAAACTGCAGTTGTACACCATCAGCTCCACAAGCATTTGATTCAATGCTCATCAAATGTTGTAAGACTTGAATGTCGTTAGTTTCTGAAAACACAAACTTTCTAGAGGATATACAATTTGTTTTATAATTTGATATTACATCTGCATTATTAAAGTCTTGTAGTGGAACTGAATTAATGAAGAATTCATTTATAGCATTTACATTTTTTAAATTAGTTGGTATATCAGTGTGATTTCTATCACAAACATTGAATTTTTTAATATTCTTCCAAAATGAGGAATTACATTTAGTTTTTTCAGAAAAATATGATTTCTGTTCTAATTTTATAATCAAGTTAGTATGATTTCGCAGCTGTTTATAATAATCATAGTCCTTTACGCGTTTGGTTTTTTTATAACGTACTAGCGCTTTATCTCTCAATTTTTGCAACATTTTTACATTTTCAGTGATCCATGGCTTACAAGATTTTTTAAAAGTTTTAACAACAACTGGTATATGTCTATTTTGAAGTAGTAATAAGGCATTGTTTACAAAATTTACCTTTTCGTCCACTGTGTTCATATCATATATTACATTCCAAGGAATGGACCCAAGTTCACCATTGAATTTATTCATATCTATCTTTGTGTAGTCTCTAAACATCTTTTTACTGTAAATGTTCTTACATTTATACTTTTCAATCAAACAATAAATCATATCATGATCAGAAAGAGAATGAGCGGGTAGTACTCCCGATTCAGTTATGTGTTCCTGGTTAGAAATTAAAATTAAATCCAGCAATGAAGTAGTATTAATAGTGATTCTTGTTGGTTGATCAATAATTTGATGTAATCCAGCCGACTGAAAAAAATTAGTGAAATCTTGTGTTACACTTCGTTCAGGTTTCAATAAATCAATATTAAAATCTCCCAGGCATATAATTTCATCACAGACAGGAAGTAAATTACAAAGGGATATTTCAAAAGCATCAAGAAACTCCTTATATGGAACCGATGGAGGTCTGTACACACTACCGATACTGAATGTTTTACCATTTATTTGTAATTTAACCCAAATTTGTTCAATATGTTCATTTGTTTCTATTAAACTAACGTTAAGATTACTTTTGTAAAAAATGCCTACTCCACCACCACGAGTTGGGCGATCTTTTCTTGCCTCATTCTTTGTAGGTCTTGAATAAGGGCGGGGAGATCCCTTGGATCTCCAAAATGGTTTTCTAATAGACTTTGAATATCTGCTAAATGGCTGAGGTCACGTGAATTAACTAGTTCAGCCGCTCGTCCACGGAGCTTATTCTTAATGTGGAGAATTAACAGAACTTGTTGATTATCAGATGCCATATTATATGCGGTATTGCAATAACAGATAAATGTGTTTAAAAATATTGGGTTCCCATCGTATTCGGGAATAATGGCGAAAATTTCTGAGAGCTTGTAGGGCTCTACATTTTGTGCTACAGCTCTAGTTTCTGGCATTTTGTAATTTTACTCAAGATTGTGCAATATTAGGAAAATACAAAGTTTGGGAAAAGCGAAGTAAATAATTGCGATTGTAATTAAAATGAAGAAAAATATGAGAAATAAATTTTTGTTACTGGTTCTAAAATAAGTATAAGTTAAATAAAGGTATAAACATAAATAAATATTTAGAATATCTTAAACTATCAAAATAAAATATCAAAATTCGTTCTTGGGTAAATATTTAGGATGGTTCATTTAAAATAGGAAAAATGATAGAACTGGTTGTTCAACAATTATTAAATATTATAACTTTTTAAACGCTTACGTGATTATTCCTATCATAGAACTTGTTCTATCCGTCACTGAACACTGGTTAGCCTCTGCTTGTTCCCTTGTTGAGCTCGTTAGTTGGTGTCCAAGTAGGTTCTTTGTATCCGCGAAGGTTAGGAAACCACCGTAATTAGTTAGAATGTTTCTAGTTCTAATTACGTCTGGAATATCCTACTGACTGCGCCAATTTTAGATTTGGTTTCACTAAATTCACTTTTTAAAAAAATATATTTATTACAAAAATTCATATGTTTAAGTTACAAAGACAATATTATAGGTATGAAGTTAAATGAAGATAATGAACACTGAGAATTGTTTTCGGTTACATTTATAACGTAAAAATGCTGACGCTATGTAATCAGTTTTCATGTGAACAAAGCGTCTACGTGATTTCTAAGAATTCTAGGAAGTTGTAATATGATACTTGTGTGAAGTCAGTTACGGTTCAAGCACCTATGGTAACTTTAACGTGTAAATTGTAAGTTAGTGCACTTCTCATATAACATATATATCTTGTAGAGGAATAAATAGATGAAAAGACATTGTTTATAAAAGTACCAACTGTAATGTTGGTTGCATAATAAGATACCATGTACCTAAATAGTTCAGTCAAACATAGAAGGAAAGGAAATTCATAAATTGCACCGTATTGAAAATTGTCATCAAATTTAAATAAATTTCACAATTTAAGAAGTTTGTCATAGAATTTGTGTTGACAACATTTGGATTTTTCTTTTTCGAAAGCAACTGAAAGCATTTCAATAATGATACACAAAATGTGACAGAAAGATCTTTGTTAGTATAGAATATTAATATAAATACCTATTTAGTAATAATTGTTAATTATAGAATGTTATGTAAAAATGATAACTATAACACTTACATTTGATTTGCAAAGATTTATATAAAGTATAATGATCTATAGCTATGTTAATATATGAGGGCTGGTATATTCACCTTCAAGTAAAGTGGCTAATAGCATTATTTAACAGAATAAAGGTTACTACCAAGATAATTCACTTGACAAGTTCGATGACAAGTTAATATTTACTTTAGATTTTGATTTTGTATTAACTTTTGCATAAAATATTATTGACGATATCCTCATGGAAGAAGAGATCGTGTTGTTGAAGACATAGAATATGTGGAACATATAATACACGCAATAAGTTTCAACATTGTGAATATTTTGATTCAATTTGTGATCTATAACGATTTTCACTTATCCCCTATATAATTATTACATAACCCTTTCTTTGAAAACAACGCACATAATCCTAAAAAATGGAATTAATTTTTTCTTTCTCCAGCATTTATTAAATGTGTCGCCTCTTTGTAAATACAAAAAAACATTCAGTCTGTCAATTACTTACCTGGCAGAATATTTTGCGTGAATATAGCTTAAAAATTATTCCTGCTAGTAAATTTATGTGACCAGTAGTTACTTGACACTTTACTGGTAGGTGAATACCGGTCCTAAGTAAAATATATCCATAAGTAGAATTGTAAATTCCAAAAAAATTAACGTTCCATGCTAGACGTAAACATATATAACTAATAAAGTCGCATTTAAATACAAAGTTAAAAAGTTCGTTTTGAAGTAAAATTGTTTAATCTCGTAACGCGAAATCATCGCCAATAAGAGTGTTTCAAGGAATAGAAAACGAGACAATTTTTGAATACCGAAGCCTATAGATAATAAAACATCCAAATTAACTTTAAAATAACTAAATTGGTTAGGCTAAAATTGAGGAAAATAAACTTGGTTTAATAAGAGACCTATTTATAAACGGTAATAGAATATTTGTTAATTGATATAAATTTGAAGGGATAATCCCTTCAAAGACATCTGACTTTTCTTTTGATGTTACAGAAGTGAGAAATTGGACTCATATTAACAGTAATAAAATATTCAAAATTTTAAAACTAACAAGTAGGTAGAGTCTAACAAGTAAAAGTAAAGAATCCATTATTAAATACAAATATGTTCAATAGGGAAGCAATAAATGAATTTTTGTAAGAATTAAAAACTTCTTAGATATTATTAGGCAATCTGAAAATATATAATAAGATAGGGGAAAGAAAAAAATATATTTTAAATGGATAAACCAAGAGGATAGAATTGTTTGAATAATCATAATAATACATTTATTAATTGCTTTGCTAACACAAATACAGTTAAATACAACTGTATCACAAATATATATCACACTAAATATTAAAACTCAATAAAATTTGAGAATTCTAAGACAATTTTTAAGTTTTAAAACAGAATTTATTAAAATCACTTAATTTATCACAAGTTTTTATGTTGTTCGGTACAGTTTGAGTCCTTTGTGAAATAGGTTTCTTTGATCACATGTTCTCTGCATTGTGCATTTCGAGTTGTGTGATTGTGGACATTTTCTACTTTTTACAAAGATTAAACAAATGGTCTGGAACAAGACAATTGATCATTTTGAATATAAATATTAATGTGTTAAATTGACTGTTAAACACTTAGAATGTTTACTGATTTCAACTTTCTCTTTATATTAACATATCTATTAGTGTTTAATGTTATATGTGACGCCTATTTCTGTCTTTTTTGCATAATATCAATTTTAGTGTTATTCAACAAAACTAAAACGGTGGAACAATAATTAAAACCTGTCATAATTATAGACTTATATTCTTACAACTTTGACCATTCACTTATGTTGGCCTCATTTTTCCTAAAGCTTTCACTTTTTAGCTATTTTGCTTGTGATATATACTGTATGATTTAAAAATGTCAAATACGTAACTATTATGATTCCTAGATATTTACATTCACACACTTGTTCTATTTTCACGTCATTCACTCACACTCCTGATGCTGTGTCACATTTACAGAGCTACATCTAGTTCTCACTATCATAAACTTTGTCTCGTTGATATTGAGGCTAAGATCATCTTTTGTTAACCATTTTGACGTTGTCCATGTCTGCACTTAAAGTGTTTACTACTGTATCCACATTATTGCAGAAAAACATATTAATGTGTCATTAATATGTTGGACACCATGGATTTAATTTTTAGTGTTGATTAGGTGTTGTTGTATCTTGTTTTTTACTTCTTCCAAATAGATAGCTTAGAATCCACTACAGTGCTTTTTCCTGAATACCATATTTTCCAATTTTAAGACTAACAGCTCTTTACTCGTAGTTTCAAAAGCTCTTCGAAAATCAAGAAACAATGCTCCAATTACTAGATCTGAACAAAGTGAATTTTTCCATTGCTCTAAAAATGCCTGTAAGGTCGTTTCACATGAGTTGTTCTTTCTGAACTCATCTTCTCCTCTTCTATATATTTCAGTACTTGATTATTGATGACTATTTCCTGCAGCTTTTCATAACTGGGCACCATATTTATTGGGCAAAAGTCATTACATACGTTTGAATATGTTTTGTTTTCAATGGGAATTACTCTTGAAGTTTTCCAGTTTGTAGGAAATTGTCACTTTTCAAGTCTTGTATTAATAACTTGTAAAAAATAATTATCTAACGCCTGGAATGAAAATTTACTACTTATTTTGTTCTCATGTCTTACATTTTTTAAGGTTCATAAATTAAATACTTTTATTTTTTAAATTCCTTTAAACAGCAATCAGCCCTTTGAACATTGTTCAATATTTTATTAAAAGTGAAATTATTGTGGTTTAAATTACATGTAATTTCTGTTAATCTGTCTAAAAAATTGTTATTTAAATGTTCTGGTATTTTATTATTTTCTGTCTCGAGTTCATGGTTGAATATTATTTCGCTATTATTTTCAAATTTTATAGTTTTTTTTTTATAGTTTGTTATTTTTTGGCTTCTATTCATTGATGTTACGTCGATAACAAAATTAAAAAGTTTTTTTTTTAACTTTTACACTTTGAATTGTTACTTGAAATTACTACGCGTTTGCGTCTGTTTGAACTTGAACCTATATAACTTTTTGTATCAGCAAATATTTCCTTATATTTCTCATTAACATTGTTGGCAATTTGATTTAAAAGACTAATGTGTGTTGATAGTTCTACTTTAAATGCAATCATTCGATTGTTATTTTCTTTAAGTGAGCCTAGCAAATGATCTAAAATTTCATCGTTGTTTGAAATCGCTTGTTTAATATGACTAAGTTCTTTGTATACTAAGAGTGTCCATTTTGAATTTGATATTTTTAAATTACTTTCCTCTTGGAAGTATTATTTACTGGTGATATTTGATATTGGCATCTTGAGATGGTGATTATCCACCAAAGGATTAAAATTCTGAAAAGAAGAAATTTCTAATCAAAATAGGGTTTAAGCCTATCGAAATTTACTTTAGTAGTTTGATTATTATTTGGATTAAATAATTTTGCTGAGTTTTGATAGATTTCTTTGATTTCATAAGGACTATTGAACTTATTATCCGATTTATTTTTAATTTGAGATTCTTTGAGGTATACTTTATCTCCTATATTAAATTCATTTTGGTTTTGGGATATATTCTTATCAAACCGAATTTTTGATTTTTCTTTTTGATTATTTATCTTTGCTCTTGCTATTTTATAATAGTGTTATACGATTATTTAAATCTCTAATATATTTAGAAATGAGATTTTTCTGATTGTATAACGTTTCAGGGGGTCTACTTGACATATGCCCGAATACTAGTTCATATGGGCTAAATCCATGGGTGTAACTTTTTGTATTATTATAACAAATGACAGCGTAGGGTAAAACATTAAAAGGATGTTCTTCGGGATGTTCGGCTGTATTGGCACGAATCATTTCAGAAAGTGTTGCATGAAGTATTGTTGAATTCGGGGCCATAATCGCAATGTATGCGCAATGGTGTGCCATAATGTTAAAAATAAATGAACAAGGTGTTAACAACTGAGGAAGCTTTCTTATCGTTCGTTAATTCGTCGCGTATTGTTAGTGCATAAATTTTGTCAGGATATTCAAATATGTCTATATTGATTCGCTCAAAAGGAGTCTTTGGTGTTTCTGTTACTAAGAAGGGTACGCTGAAATTTTTTCTGCAAAATTTTACTTTTAGGCAGATTTCGCAAGATTTTATAAAATTTTCAATATTTTTAATTATTCCTGGCCAATTATATTTTTCTCTAACGCGTCTCAGAGTTTCATTTATACCACTGTGTAAATTATTTTTTCCACAATGATATTGTTCAATGATTATTGGAATCTGATCTTCAGTTGGAGTTGTTACAATATTTTGACAAATTTTTATTTTAATATCTTTGTCAGCAAATATAAAAGATAGAATTTCAAGAGTTGGTAATTCAAGATTATCTTCAACATAATAAGTTTCATTTAAATTAAATTGATCTTGTGCTTTGTAAAGAATGTAAAATAGATGTGGGACTATTCTTTCTGGGTCAAAAGGAAGGAGTGTTATGAAGTATCTTCGTTCTTTAATTGAACTACTGGAAAATATGTTAATTATTTCGGTACTGAAATCTGGATTTATTTCGAAAAGGTCATTTATGATTTTGTCATGTACTTCTCCTAGTTTGTTTTGGCAAAAGAAAGTTACGATATTTTTATGGGTTTTATCAAGAAGTTGAGAGTTTGAAATCTCGATTTTTGAATAATCTATTAGTGATTTGGTTTTATAAAGTTCGACAAATCTATTATATTCTGAAGTCATTCTTTCATTTTCATTTTCAAGGTTCTGTTGTTCAATAAAGTCAGCATTTGAGGTTTCGTCTTCAGTTAGGGCATGGATTTTAGTTTTTGAGTGAAAGTTAGTACAGTCTTGGAAGTGATTTATCTTTATGCGTGATAATACGTCTGCATTGCTATTTTTCTTTCCTGGTTTGTAAACAACTTTAAAATTATATCCTTCTAGTTTTATCCTCCATCTAGCAAGTCTGCTACCGGGGTCCTTTATTGAGAAAAGCCAAGTTAAAGGGCGGTGATCGATTGCGACTGTAAAGGTTCTCACGTACAAAATCGACCTAAATGTCTTAACGGCCCATTCTACCGCTAGTAGTTCTCTTTCAATAGTCGAATATTTCGTTTCTGCTTCACAAAGGGTTCTAGAGGCATAGGCAATTGGAAGATCTTACCTATAGGTCCTTGAGATAAAACGGCACCTCTTGCAAAAGCACTTGCATCTGTTGTTAATATGAATTCCTGTTCAAAATCTGGGTACTTTAAAATTGGGTCAGAAGTAAGAATTTTTTTGAGTTTTTGAAAGGATTGCTTACACTCATTATCAAATAAAAATTTAACGTCTTTTTGATGGAGTCGAGTGAGTGGCTTTGCTATTTTAGCAAAATTAGGAATAAATCTGCGGTAATAGCCTGTTAAGCCTAGAAATGATTTTATTTCTTTTGGGTTTTTGGGTTCTGGAAAATTTAATACACAGCTAACTTTATCTGGATTTGGTTTAACACCATCAGGAGAAATGATATGACCTAGATACGCTACTTCACGTCTTAAGAATTCGCACTTATCTGGCTGAATTTTGAAATTAGAATTACGAAGTCTTTTGAATACTTCTGAAAATCTGGAAATATGTTCATGAATCGTGGGTGAGTATACAATTATATCATCCATGTATACTAGGGCTCTTTCATTTTGAATACCAAGAAGGATGTTATCCATTACACGTTGGAAAGTGGACGGGGCATTTTTTAATCCAAAGGGCATTCTTATAAATTCATAATGTCCATTCTCAACTGAAAATGCTGTTTTAGGAATATCGGTTTCATTGATTTCAATCTGAAGCAAGGTCCAGAGTACAAAAATATTGACATTTACCTAGCTGATCCAATAAATCAGAAATATTGGTTAAAGAGTACTTATCATCGACGGTTAACTCATTTAATTTGCGGGAATCAATTACAATTCTCCATTTTTGTTTGCCTGAAGCATCGAGCTTTTTAGGAACAACCCAAACGGGATGACCATGGGGAAATTGAGGGTCGAATAATAGCTTGATTTAAGATATTAGTTATTTGAGTCTTTACTTCATTTCGATGTATCTGAGGATACCTATAAGACTTGGTGTAAACAGGTTTGGAACTATTTGTGTCTATCGAATGCTTTATTTCATTGGTGAATGTTAATTTGTCACCTTCTAAGAAAAAATATGTCCGAAAATTCTAGACAAAGATTGGTAATCATTTCATGTTCTTCTAGATTTAAATGGTCAAGACGTAATTGGTCTTTTATTAACTGAATCCTATCAGTGAAAGCTGATTCATAAATATTGGAATTGAGATTTAGGATTTGAACAAAATTATTGATTGGTTCTACGGAAAGGTCTGAAAAATCAACAGATTTTGGAATTGAGTTAGCATTTATGACTGATGTTAAAAATTCACCATTTGCGTTTATTTTCACAACGGCATGAGGTAATCTAACTTTCTCCTTTTCTTGTGCCTTAAGTATGGCATCAGTATTAGATAAATTGCATTTTAATTTGACAATTTTTTCTGTTCTTCCTTCAATTGAAATATTGTTTGCAATTAAAGGGTTGGGAACATTTTTAGAAATTGGATTTGTCGTAGCAATAAGATTTTTTGAGATTGAGTTTTGAGGATTTTGAATGATTTCTTGAGAAGAGTTTTCTTGTCCGGCTTTGAATAATGGGACAGTTTTGAAATTAGTCATCAATTGTTTGGATTTAAGATCAATAATACAGTTATAATGATCTAAGAAATCAAGACCAAGAATTCCATCGAATTTTATGTCTAAGTTATACACGAAAACTTTATGATAGTCATTAGGGGCAAAAGGAATTAGAGTTGATTCTGTAATTAATAATTTTTCTTTAGTAATACCTTGAATTGGTTTACTTTCAGGGTATCGGGGAAAATTATTTCCGACTTTTTCTTTAAAAATTGAGATTGAAGCTCCGGTATCGATTAGTAATTTGTGAGTTTGAGTTCTGTCAAAAATATAATATAAGTTTTTGGAACTTACGGTGAGTAAAGGATTTAAATAAACTGGTTCGTTTGAATGTTCGTGTCGAGGTTCGTTTTGTTGAACGTTAAGGTTTGTAACTTGTTTTGTATTTCCTCTATGTTGGGTGGTTGGTTTCCCGAGGCTAATTCTTGAAGATTTTCTTCGTTTTGAGAAGAATTAGTTTGATAATAATAGTCATTTTGATAATAGTCAAATTCTTGTGGATTTTCATAAAAGTCATCATCATAATATTCTTGATAATTATTTTGGTCATAATCATCTTGAAAATGTTCGGTTTCATAATTAGAGTTTGAAAATTCATAATTATTCATTTATGTGATGCGTTCTTGGATTATTAAGATTAAAGTTTCTTTGCGGGTTTGGCTTATTTACTTGAGGTCTTTGTTGTGTAAATTGGGGCAAAGAAGGTCTGAATTGTTGATTCGTTTGTTGGGTAAAATTAGGTCTTTGTTGATTAAATTGTTGTGGGAAATTGGGTCTCGGTTGAAAATTTGTGTTTCGAGATCCGTTTTGAAAATTTGTTGGATTAATTTGAAATCGATTAAATTGGCAATTAGGGGCAATGTGTCCATTTCTGTCCATTGTAGATTGCCTGGAATCTAATTTTGGAAATTTTTGGTTTTCAAAATATGGAAGTTGAAGCTCACGTTTTATTCTTGCTTGTGCTTCTAATATATCTCGAGGATTTCCTCAACGAATAATTTGTCCTAGTCTGGGTTCTAGACCAGTCAAAAGGGTATTTAAACTCATGGTATCAATTAAACTGCACCGAGCATTTTTCTGTTCAGGGGCAAGATTTTGGGATTTTTGTACAAATGCGTGCATTTTAGCATTTAAAAGTTGTAACCGACTGACAAAGTTAAGTGGGGATTCATTTTGTATTTGTTTCAGTCTTTGTAAGTCTTGGATTAAAGATGAGAGATCCCTTGAATCTCCAAAATGGGTATTTAATAATTGCTTAATTTCTGGATACGTTGTGGGGTTTCTAGAGCTGATAAGTTGTGCTGCTCTGCCACGTAATTTATTTTTAATATGAATGCTTAAAAGAAAACGTTGGTGACCAAGGGCCATATTATATACACAGTCACATGCATTAAAGAATGATTGGAGGAAAATTTGATCTCCATCGTATTCTGGGATAATAGAAAAGATATCTGATAACTTGTAGTTTTCTACTTGAGTTTCTTCGCTTGACATTGTAGCAAAGTTTGTTGAAATAACTAATAACTAAAACGTTTCTTAATAACCAAATCGCGTTTAAACCGTGTTTCTTAAAACTATATCGCTTTTTTTTTCTTTAAAATTGAATATTTCCACCTTCGAAAATATTTCTCCGATTATTAAAAATTCTTAAATATTTCCACCTCCGAAAATATTTTTCCGATAATAAAAAATAATCAAATATTTCCACCTCCGAAAATATTTGTCCGATAATAAAACAAAATAATATTTCCACCTTCGAAAATATTTTAAATAAAAAAAATCAAAACAAAATTCTTAAAAGGTTTGACGGAATGATTGGATATTAACACTGATAATCGTAAAAATGCAACAAATTGAACATAAACATAAAAATTAAAGAAACGATTATCTCTTACTTGATCTCTCTTGTTTTCATGGAGCTTGAGCCTTTGTCGTGTCCACCAGTAGTGAGGCAAATTCCGTGTTCAACCGGCTTCTTTCGACGATCTATCTGGTCCTAGCAGTGAGGCTGTGGTCCGTGTTCAACCAGGAAACTAGATTTTTGGCTTTGGTCCTTTGTTTCGGCAAGGGATTGGAATCCGCCGTTTCCAGTGAGCGTTCACGTGTTCTAGAAACGTTCACGAAATCCGAATTAACTGCGCCAAATTTTGTTACGTCGATAACAAAATTAAAAACTTTTTTTAAATTTTTTTCATTTTTACTAAAACACTTTTTAACTTTTACACTTTGAATTGTTACTTGAAATTACTTATTAAAAATTATTACAATAAATTATTGCCGAGATTTTGCAGTCGAGGGAGAGAGATGTCAAAAATGAACTAACTAATAAAATGGCTGTATTAATATCTGTGTTAATATCGACTCTCCTACAACTTTACAAAGAATTTATAGGTTCTGTGCTGATGACTAAGGTGGCTTTAATAACACGTGCAGTTTTACTTGAACAATAGAATATTGTTAGCTATTAAGCTCACCTCTAAATAAGCAGTTTTGGGATAAACAGAAATATCAATTACTTGAAAGGAAATATTAAAGATAAGCTACAATGTTGCACAAAGGGGTCTTTCATACTGACTCACGTAACATTGAGGTTACTATATTTCTTTTTTGTTTAAATATAAGCCAGTCTTCGCTTAACCTAGATGGTATACAGCCTTTCTCTTTCCATTATTTCTGCACCGATTTTTCCTGTCCATCATTGTTTGTTTCCCCATGTTTTCTATACATTTATTTCTTTTAAGGGTGTATGTGCTTATAAAGTTACTTGAATATTTGATATTAATCCATCGAATGGACTCTGGACTATTGTCCCATTTTTTTTTCATTAAATCTATTTCGTATTCAGATTCATTAAAATTGGAAAAATCCCTGATAATTTTTTAGTTATACTACTTATTTTTTTTCTCTGTAGATCCACTGTTAAAATAGCATGATCTGTCATTTTATGTGTAAGATGTATATCATAATTAATATTTTTCATGTCCTAATTAGTAGGTTTATGATTGTTCCTCAGTGTTGTGTTACCCTTGTAAACTTCTTTACTTGTTGATATGCTTCGAAACGTTTAACAATATTAATTAATTTGGTTCAGTAAGTATTTATTCCTGTATTTATCAATTGGAGAATAATATAAACACAAAATCTTGTATTTAGTGTCAATTATGATTTTAAGTATTTCTTTTAGAATTAATTTGCTCTATAGTATTTAAATTCTATATTCAAATCATTTTCCGAAAATTCTTTAGTTGCTTGTTTATAGTTAATACATTCCTTTGTTGATGCGATAGATTTCGTACTTTTATGTTCACCTGTACTACTGGGTCATGTTTCATTTTAATTTTACTTCTTATCTTTTGATTTAATTAGGAGAGTCTTTTCAGGGGAAACAGGTTTCTTTGCCTTTTCTCTGTAGTTTTAGGTGTATCAACTTGGTAACGTTTTTCTTCAAGTTCTTTTTTTAACAACATTATTATTTCATCTTTTTGTTTAACATCAATTTTTTAGTAGATTATATGTATCTATTCATAGGCATTTTTGACAATAAAATTTCATTCACTGATGTTAAGTTGTAACACTTTTATCTCCGATGGGGTTAATTTGCCGCATCATTTACATATTCTCTTTTGACAATTATCAAAATAAAATACCTTGTTTTTTACTTCACGGCAAAAACAAACAAACAAACTGGTAGTTTTTAATTCTTCAGCAAAAATAAATTTGTCTATCACTGGTCTAAAACAATGTTGGCCCTTATAACTGTTATCGTCGTACCCGTATCAAGCAGCATTGCACCTTCCTTCTCTACAAATACACTGTTAATGTGGTGAAGTAGCGAAGCGACATGTGCGTTGATAGTTGGGGCTTGTTGTTTACAGGTCGACGATGGTCCTTTCACATTGACCTGTAGTTTCGCCGACGAGGAAGTCGGTACTCTGTTGCTCTCCTTTGTATTATGACTCCTAGCGTACCACACTTCTGCGATCTAAGTTGTCTTTTTTCGGTAAGGACTTCCTCAACTATCTTCTTTGCAAAGGCTTTATCATTTCCGGCATTCTGATTCTTCTCCAATGCTTCGGATTCTACAGGTATTTTTCGCAGCCTCAAATTCCAGAGCTCGAGCCAGTGCATGCACTAATTAAGGCAGTCGAGCTTGTACTGCTAAACTGTCTATCAGAATTTCCGATATGGCTGGATAGTTAGTCCATGAAGATTTTTCATCAAATTGTGGACTCGGGTGGATCGAAAAAAGGCATTTTTCTTAAATCTTTTTCTAATAGCAGTCAAACTTAATCTTACCCTCTAACTAAAAAGTTTGTAAAAGACGGATCCAACTGAAAGAGATCTTCCGCTCGAACCTTTAGAAAAATCACATTTTTGGCATATTTTGCAGAATTTCCGAGATTTTACTCGTTCTTCCCCAATAGTTATTGAGAAATTCTCATAAAAGTGTTTTGTTCCTAAGGATCTCAATGAAAATACCATACTAAAATATTTTACCGATTGAATGAGATCTTCCGCTCGAACTTAGAGAAATATCCCGTATTTTCGCATATTTTGTCGAATTTCCGTCCTTTTAATCGTTCTTTTCTAAGAGTTATTGAAATACCCTTATAAAAAAGTTTTCCCCTGGGGAATTTATTTATTTATTTAAAGAGTACGGCCCCCTACAGACAGTCGCAGCTGCCCTATTACAGGGTGGACAAGTTAACAATAATTGTAACATGAGAACAAGCAAGTACATTAATCAAATTACAAAAGGGAAAAAAAGAAAAACGTAAGGTACAAATTCAAAAATAATAGACCGATCCTTGACATAGGTCAACAGCCTGTGATATGTGTTTCCTGAAAACCGAGTAAGGAGAAAATGTCATAACTGGTACTATTATTTTTTTCATCGATCATATTGTACGATCGGTAACACCGTGGCAGCGGCGAGTTAAAATAATAATTGGAGTTAGAGCGTCCAATTGCAAATATTTCTCTATATCTGAGGGTGTAAGGCCTAGCATTGATTAAGAAATGATTACTTAAATATTCGGAATCAAAGAGATTATTAATTATCTTATATAAGAAAAATATGTGAGAACATTTCCTCCTGAATTCTAAGGATACCATGTTATAAAATTTTAAATTTTCAGTGTAGTGATGAAAATGTCTTTCCCTGTTAAAACGATAATTTACAGCATTTATACATTTTTTTGGGCGTTTTCTATTCTAACAATATATTTATGATAAAAGGGATTCCAAACTGTCGAAGAATATTCTAATATCGATCTAACAAGACTATAGTATAGGGTGGTGAGCGATCTGACAGTTTTTAAACCTTTGGTTATTCGTAATAAGAAACCCAACATTTTTTAAGCCTTTTGAACAAGTAGTTCAATATGTATTTCAAACGACAGTTTGGAATCTAATACAACCCCCAGATCCCTAACGTGATCTACATACTTCAATTTGTCACCCAGTAAATATAGATCACAAGGGGTTCGTGAGTGACTAGGTTTTCTGGTGAACACGATGGAATGACATTTATCACTTAACAAAAATATTCTGTTTCTTATACAGTAATCAGAGAATCTGTTTAAGTCATTATGCAACTTTACATAATCAGAGGTGTCCCTGATGGTTCTGAAAATTTTTAGGTCGTCCGCATAAAGTAAATACTCGGTGTTACAGAAGCATGAACCGATGTCATTTAAAAAAATGTTGAATAATAAGGGACCAAGATGTGACCCCTGCGGCACTCCAGAAGTCACTGGAATACATTCTGATCTTACATTGTTCACCACAACATATTGTGACCTATCTTCTAAGTAGCTTTTTAGGAGCAGAAAGAGTCCTCCATGAACACCGAAATTCCCAAGTTTAATTAAGAGAGTAGGGTGGTGAACTTTATCAAAAGCCTTGGAAACGTCGGTGTATACGGCACAACTCTCTAAGCTGTTTTCCATCGCTGCAGTTAACTCTTGCACAAACGGAACCAAATTAGTTACGACGGAGGGCTTCTTAAAAAATCCGTGCTGATTTAGGTTAAGAGAACACCTTACTTTGAAGAATAGTTGTTCTAGAATCAAAGATTCGAAAATTTTACCAAAGTGACTGAGCAAGGAAATAGGCCGATAATTCTGTACATGACTTTTGTCACCAGATTTAAACACAGGAACTATTTGGGCGATCTTTCAAATCTTAGGGTATATGCCGAGTTTCATGCATTAATTGTAGAGTATGTAGAGTGGCAGACACAGATCAGGACATGACGCCAAGAATACCGCAGGGTATCCATCAGGACCCGGGCCTTTTTTGGATCGAGATCATGTAAAGTTGCTTTTATACTTTGCTCACTTATAAAGCTAACAGCTAATTTTGAGAGAAAACTGGCTCGACTAACGATGCAGTGTTGGATGGTTCGAAAACTTTACCGAAATAGTCTGAGAAAAGTTCACAGATCTCCTTGTTTGAGGTTGCTTGAATAGTATTTAAGACATTATAGTAGGTATAGATTTGCTATTCTTTTTGTTACTAACAAACGACCCAAAATATTTAGTATCCTTCTTAATATTTTCTTCTGTAATTCTGATGTATTTATTATAGTCAGCTTTAATACTAATTTGTACCCTCTTTCTCAAATCCGAAAAACGATTATAATCAGCAGACTGTTTATATGTCTTCCATTTCCTATGCGCCTTAGCCTTATTCTTGATAAAATTTATAGTAGTTTTAAAGAACCAAAGGGGGTATGCAGATTTACTAATTATATTTTTAGGTACATAAGTATTAACAATTTCGTCTAACACTTTATAAAATGATAGGATATTCACATCAACATCAGCCGAACAAAAAGTTTTGTCCCAATCATGTTTTCTAATTCTTTCATTAATCACATTGTAGTCAGCACAATTAAATTTTAATTTACTATAAGAATTACAGGGAAGTGCTTTTGTACAATTAAGATCAATGGTAATATTAAGAGACATATGGTGGTTGTCTTCAGTAACAAATGGATTATTACATTTATTCAAATCAATTTTCAGAGATGTCGATAAAACTAAATCTAAGATTTTATTGTGTATATTAAAGATGCTATTAAACTGCTTTAAATCATTTAAATAAAACCAATCCGAAAAGCACTGGTTACAGGGTTCCATGACATTATGGGGAGCTAAGAAATTGCTTGTTGAGTTCTTTACCCAGTTTATATGGGGTAAGTTAAAATCACCCAGTAACAAAAAGTTATCATTGTTTATCTTACTAAGAATTTCTTCCAACTTAGAGAAAAAAGCAATGTAATTATTGATTGTTGCATATGGCGGAATATATACATTACCAATAAGCATCCTCTTACCACCCTTCAGTGCCACGGAAACCCATAAGTCCTCAATAACACTATTTACACTGGACCACTTGGAGATTAGGTCGACAGAAAACACAGAAGATAACGCAATTAACACTCCACCCCCATCACTTTTGCCACTGATGGACGGATCTCTATCCGCCCGAAACACATAGTAATTTGGCGGGAATAATTCTGATGATAGGATTTCAGGTTTTAACCACGATTCAGTGATTGCGATACAGTCATAATCATTAGCACATACTGACTGATAGACATCCACTGTTTTAGTTCTTAGCCCTCTGATATTTTGGTAATAGACTGAGAAATCATTATTCAAAGGAGCCATTTTATCGGATAATGTCCACTAACTAAACACAGAAATAGTAAATTAAATTTGAGAAGAGTATGTTTGAACTTTTGATAAAAAACTGTCATTCTGGATATACACCGCACGACTGGACTCCTCTTTTTTTGATAAAAATTTTCATCCCTTTCACCCAGCAGTATTTATAATCTGATTTTTTACAAAAATCTCGAGCTTTCTTGAAGATCAGCTTGTAGTAAGGGGATAAATGTTCGTTCATAAATATCCTCGAGTCTTGTTCAAGACCAAGTATTTTAGTATTTAAACCTTTTCTATTAGCTTTAAAAGCGTTCATGAGATCAGTTTTTTTCTCAAGTGATGAAAATTTCACCACTATGTTTTTAGGATATTTGCCAGTCTCATTATCAGACGAAAAACGTGCAACTCGATGTATTGTATCAATGTCACCATCTATGACATCGATTCCTAATGCAGGGCCGATTTTTTTGATTATGGAAATGATATTCTCATTCTTCTTTTCCTGAAAACCACAAATTTCAATGTTATTTATGAGCTCTTGCTGCTTAAGGAATTCGACTTCAGATTTAAGCATGGTACATTCATTTCTAAGTGCCGCCATATCATGTTGAACCTCGGCTATTGCCTTAGATACTTTACGGAAATTTTCCATCTGTGTATTGAACTCGTCTATTTTATCTCCAAAAAATTTAACCGACTCAGCAAGGTTGGATTGTTCGGATTTTATTCCTGATAAATCCGACATAATAGTGTTTACGTTTTTAACTAAATCGAGCAATAGTTTAGAAGGGTCATCTCTGAGGGGTTTGTCCTTACATTCTTTACCTTTCCAAGTAATGCCTGATTCCGCCGGTAACTCGCCGAAGACTGATGCACAGATCAAACACGACTGATGGTAATCACAGATCATACAATAAAGATGGTAATTTAGCACATTTCAGATGATGGACCATTCCGCATTCACCTTGACACTGAATGCCGGGATTCGTGCGACTGCAAACTGCCGCGCAGCTGCTACACAGGCCGGATGGCATTGCGATAAGAAAAACAACGATAAGATGCCGAGTGATTTGTATTAAAAAAAAACAATGCAAAATTCGGATGAATATTCTTTACTGTTATTGCACCACGATGCACTTTTTGTAGAGTATTTAAGTCACAGGTAGTAGAGCACCTTTTACTGACGACTTCGGTATAAAATTTGTAATTAGAATTTAACTGGAAACTGCGAAATGTCGTACATAAACGTGAGACGAGAGAGAAACTTGTACACGCACTTGCTTGATACACACACTCAGCAGAATACTATTATTAAAATATTTTTGCCTATAGTTAACTAAAAAAGAGGCATGACTTATATCAACCGTCGCCTATGCTAGCATACAGAATTACGTCGCCACACGAAGACCATTGACCAGGCGGATCGCAGATGCAGTTATAGGTCATATTTCATCGCATTTCATTATTTTGCAGAATAATAGTTAGTTAGTTGTAACGTTTTGAGATTGTCGGGTCAGAAATTCAAAAATTTGTATTTCAAATAAAAGTATTTTCTTTAAAAACGGAGTTTAGAGTTCACGACCCATTTTTGGCGCAGTCAGTAGGATATTTCCGAAATTCGCGAATCGATCGGGAATTTTTCGTTTTTACGATTAACGGAACTAACGAACTATCGAACTTTGTTGATCGAACTGGTGATAGCGATTGTTGACAGAGCGGCTCCTCGAACTTCAGGAAACCCAGTTCATCGAGAACCTGCTTCAGCCTTTTACCAGTCCATCATAGAAATTTGGAACAAAAATCGTCCGAATTTGAAAGGAAGACTCCAGTGGCGTAGACGAAAATAGCTTGCCTGGACGTCGCCCTTATAATTTGTGAAGAATGCTCAAACTCGTTTTTATTTTTATGTAAGTAATTTGTCAGATATTTTTAATTGTTTATCTATTAAAGACGGCCCTACAACTGACTCAAATTCTAATTTAAGCTATAATTTTCCTGAAACTTCTCAAAATAATTTAAATAGTGACGAAGAAATAGATTTAGATAGGAATTTAGTTGAAAAAGTAATTGTAGAAATTAATTTTAGTAATAAAATAGAAATGGCTAGACCTGTTGCTAATCCTGAACCATTTAAATCTGAGTATTTAAATTGCGTACCCGAATTCGACGGAAACCCAAACGAAGATATTTAAGTATTTGTGAATCCATTTTAACAACTTTTTATGATCGTGCAAATCCAGAAAGCTTTCATAATGTATATTTGTTGAATTCATTAATTTCAAAATTGAGAAGTAATGCTAGACTAGTGATTAATATTCAAGATGTGAACAGTTGGAATGATTTAAAATTAGTATTGACACGAAATTTTGCGGATCAAAGGGATGAAAGTTGCTTAAATAGAGATCTTGTTTTAATGAAACAACTTCCTAACGAAAAACCTCAGCAATTATAATAATAATGCCCACTATTTTCAAACAATTATGTCTAAAAATTTACCAAAACCTCCACAGATGATTCAAGCACCATTTCATAACCAAAATAATTTTTTGAATAACCCTTCTTTACCAAGAAACTATAATTTCAATCAAAACTACCGCACACAAAATTCATTTTCTTCACAGCCTGTTCAAATACAACCAAGACAAAACTTTCAACAACAAATCAACCAAAATGTTTTCAAACCAAACTTTCAAAATAGAAACTTTCCAAGACCTACTCCAATGAGCGGAATTTCTGTTCAGAACTCTTCAAATCAGAAAACATCTTTACCAACAACTTTCTACCAAAATCAAAATACCCAAAGATTTCCACAATGTAACAAACTATCACAACAACCGAAATCATTTGGTTTTTGAAGAAATTAATAATACTGAAACTGACGACAAATTCACAACTGAAAATGACTATCAATACTATTACGATGAAAATACTGTACAACCAAAAGAAAACTCTAGTATCGAAATCTCTGAAGTTGAAGACGATAAGTCTCAGGAAATTCCACAAGAAATTTCTCTCAATCAAATTAGTTCGAATCAATTACCATATATTATTTTTCCCGAACAAAAAACATAACTTCTAATTGATTCTGGATCATCAAGATCTTTTCTCGATCCTGAAATTGCCTATAATTTTTTCCCAAATTTTATTGTTGCTGATCCATTTACAGTGTCTACAGTTTCTCATAAATCAACACATCAATATAGTGCACTGATTCCCGCTTCAAAGATTTTTCAACTACCAACACCTAAGTCCTTGACTTCAGGCTATACTTAACTTCAACAAAGGATGCCTGATAACCCCATACGCAAAAATCAAACTTCTTTTTCATAAAGTAGAAAATAATATGAACTCGTTTACTGTTAGCCCAAATTCTAAACATTTTAGCAATACCGAAATTTTTGTTCAGAAAAAATTTCATAAACTAAATTCTAGCTCTAACAAAATACCTAAACAAAATATAAATACTTTAAAATCGAGAAACACTCAAAAGTTTGATCACAAAAATTTTATAAACGAATTTTAAAATCAGGCTAATTCAAATTCGGCAACCAAAACAAAAGTAAACGCAAGAAGTACACAAGGAATCTTAAAACCCAGAAAAAAATTTAGAAACCGAACAAGTAGAAAACATCAAAAACTTGTCAAATTTTCTGATAACAAATCAACACAAGACATTTTTATGCTTATAAACAAAAACAACTCTGAATATACTCGGCAAAATCCTAGAAATAACGAAGACAATTCTGAAAAAACTACTGCTCCTTCTAATACAAATGCAAACCCCACAGTTGGTATCCTCATTGTTAATTACGCTGTGAATGATGGACAAAATCAAATAGTTATTCATTCTGTTTTACACTCTCCAGCACATCCAAAAACAACTATACTTTTCGAACGAAAGCGGCGAATTAATGTTCTGATTTCCAGAAATAATTTTGAAAATGACATAATTAATTTCGTTACAAATTTTGTTTCCCCAAACATTCAGTACCATCTCTTTTTCGAAAATCCCAATGATTATTAACCTTTTACATTAGTTCTCCAAAGAAACTTCCCAATGTCCTAATTGAAATTGAAAAACTAACAAAAAACTTCTTGATATCACGAACAAACATGACATTAAAAATATTATTGAAGCTTATCACGAAGGTAAATCAAACCATCGTTGTATCGATGAAACTTTACAAAGAATTAAAGAAAAATATTATTGGCCAAATCTCAAAAATTCTATTCAAACTTATATAAATGACTGTGAGATTTGTCAACAGTCGAAATACGAAAGACACCCTGTAAACATGAAAATGAATGTCACTCCTACAGCAATAAAACCATTCGAAATAATACATCTAGATACATTCTCTTTCGAAAATACAAAATTTCTTACCATTATAGATAGCTTCTCTAAATATACGCAAGCATATCCTGTAAATTGCCTCACAGGGATAGAAATTGCAAATAATCTCATATATTTCTTTTCTCACCATGGAATACCCAAACAAATTGTGGTAGACAACGGCACACTTCACAAAATACAAGTGGACTTTTGCTCACCAAACCACCCCCAATCAAACGGAATGATCGAACGCCTACATTCCACCCTAATCGAACACCTTCGACTTCTCAATACAAAAGGCTTTACAAAAACTCCCATGAAGATGAAAATGATGTATGCAATTCTTGCATATAATCACTCAATTCATTCAATAACAAAACTAAAACCTATCTACGTGATTAGTGGACACATTAGCAATAATGACCTTTTTGATATAGACATCGAAAAAATTTTAGTGAACGACTACGTTAACGATCACAAAGAGCGATCTAAGCTACTTTACTCCAAAATAAATTCTGACTTGATTACTAACAAGGGACGAACAATTCAAAAACTTAATCGAACCCGCGAAGACCCCGAACTGTTTAAACCACAACAAAAGGTATTTATCAAAAAACATATTAGACAGAAGAACTCAAGTAAATTTGATAAATCTACAACCCTCCAGACAGTTCACCCTGAACATAAAAGAATTTCCACAGAAAATTTAAATAAAGTCCATATGAACAATATAAAACGTCCTTTAAAAAGGACATACTCTTTCTGATATAGGTTTTATTTTTATTTCAGATTCCCCGCAATATTGGGAACACAAGAGAAGATTACAATTAGGAATTTAGAAAATAATCCCGGCATTATTCCTTTAAAATTAGGAACAGCAAAAGTTCAAAATTACATGCATTCCTTTATCCATTATTATGACCTAAATCCACTTATTACTGAAATAAACAAACTAAAACGACAATCCGAAAATCTTAAACTATACATCAACAAAAATTCTGACTACTTTAATGACTCATCAAATTATTTGAAAATCCTCATTTTAACAGAAGAAAAAGTAGAGAATAAAATATCAGAAATTTTACCACACCCGAATCGTATCAAAAGAGGACTTATAAATGCTTTAGGTTCCATTTTCAAAGCAATATGGGCAACTTGGATTCCACCGATGGCGAAAGATATGACAAATTAATTGAAGAACTTCAAAACAATCAAGATAACCTTGCACAAACTATCCAAAAACAAAGTTCACTTTCGATTTCACTTATTGACAAATTTAATAACACTGTTCGACAAATATCGCATAATGAAAAGCTTCTCGAATCAAAAATGGATCAAATTTCAAAAATTGTGACAGGCTCCACTTATAGAGAAAATTCTATGTTCATTAAAGACGTTATGAACCAAATTATTAATCTATACGAGGTCATTAACTCTATTCTACAAGATGTTGAAAATTCAATAACTTTTGCAAAACTTGGAGTCATGCACCCTAGTATAATGACAACTACACATCTTTTTCACGAATTAAAACTTTTGGAAAAATATTTGAAAAGGGAACAATTTCCTATTAAGATCAGTTTAGACAATATTTTGTTATACGAAGAAATCACAATAGTTCACGGTTATATAAATAAAAACAAAGTGACCTATATTTTGCAAGTCCCAATAACGCACACTTTTGAATTTGAATATTATCATTTATTTTCAATCCCAATTAGAAAGGAGAACCAGTTTAGAGCCGTTATACCAACAAAGAAATATTTGACAAAAACACAGTTGTACTATGCATATATGAACGAGCCTTGTAAGTTTGTTTCTTCACAATTCTATTTGTGCGGCCAACTGGACCTTCAAGAAATGAAGAAAGAAAACCCCTGCGAAATCCAGCTACTAGAAATGAAAAATGCCTCTATTTGCCAACCAATATCAATCAGTATCACAAAACCAATGTTCAAACGTCTAGACCAATCAAACCAATGGATTGGCCTAATACCAGTGATAGAAAAAATTAAGCTCCATTGTCAGCAACAAGAAGAAGTCCAAAATATTATTGGAACTTATTTAATCGACATCCCAACCGGCTGTCAAGTGTTCATCGATAAAGAAGTTTTCAGCAATAACAAACCGATAAGCTTTAATCAGCCAATATTGTTTCCTGAATTAGAAGCTACAAGTGCCTCCTTCACAAACCCAACCATTCACTTAGAAGAAATCGATTTGGATGAACTCCAAGAAATACGAACACAAGTGTTAAATAATCAACCCCATTTGTCGCATAACTGGATATCACACACCCCCAGTATGTGGACGATCATAGTCTATGCGCTACTGGTGATACTATCAATGTATTTCATTTATACAAAAATGTCAGAAAAGTAACCGTCATACCCAGCAAGTTGTCGAACTATCTGAAGTTCGCCTCCCTCACTAACTCGGGACTCGAATTTTCGGGGGGAGGAATTATATCAACCGTCGCCTATGCTAGCATACAGAATTACGTCGCCACACGAAGACCATTGACCTGGCGGATCGCAGATGCAGTTATAGATCATATTTCATCGCATTTCATTATTTTGCATTATAATAGTTAGTTAGTTGTAACGCTTTGAGATTGTCGGGTCAGAAATTCAAAAATTTGGATTTCAAATAAAAGTATTTTTTTTTAAAAACGGAGTTTAGAGTTCACGACCCATTTTTCATACAATCTATTTCATCTCATTCAAAGAAGATTTATTTAAATTTTTGACCAATTCTTGGAAATTTTCAAAATTCTCCCACAAATACAAACTGGTATAGAAATACGCCTGCCACCATATAAACGATTTGTTTTTCGAAAAAAAAATTAGTCACTTTCATATATCAGTCGGGAAAAAAACTGCAGGAACTTTGATGAGACATCTTTTTTTTAATAATCGTTAATGCGTCAAAATGACTTTATAAATGCTTCTTTAACACCAAAAATTTGTGTCTAATAATTGTGTTCTATATGAGGAAATTAATAATTCTTATAATCAAAATTATTTAAATAATGCAAATTTTAGAATTAAGACAATGAGGTTTGTGTTTGTTTAAAACAACAAAGAATTACATCTCTTTGGGCGACCAAACAAGGGACAAATTGTTTCTTTACTAGAAATTTTACATTTTTGCATCATGTATCAAAATCTGAAATAAAAAGACAAACTTTAATTTATAATAAACTACCATGAATTCTAACCTTTACACGGAGAGCTTTTAAATACGTTTTTGATTTTAATTTGTAACAACTACGGTCAGCAAGACCTATTTCATATAAAGTTAAACAGGTGGTTGGTTAATGCTTGCATAAAAACAAAATTTCTAAAATCCTTTCCTATAATCTTGCTTTATCATTATTTCAAATAGACCTACCCTCATTGTTATTAATGCGGATTTCATTTGAATTGTACTAATTTGACGTGACCTAATAGAGTAATGGAACAACAAATAATTACCTATTATTATTTGCTCCGACTCACCTTTTAAACACAATTTTTGCAAAAATGTTACTTGTTAAAATACGATTTTGTATTTTAATTTACAGTAATTAATTAACTATTCCTAAATTGCTGATGTTTTAATCAACCACTGCATATCAATCTAATTCTGACTCTACTATATATAAATTTTACTGTTGTTAAAGTTAGACAGCAGATTACTAGATTGTACCAGCTTTTCGTTGAGCGCCCAACGACGCCGTCCACGTTAATGAAAGTAAGATGCGCCCGTACTCCGCACTTTAAAACTGGAACAAACATAATTTCTTGTGACAACTTATTAACAATATTAGTATTTTTAGACTTGAAAAACCACCATTATTTTCTTAAATTAAAAAATTATTGAGAGAATTATTTTGAGGCATTAACAATAATTGAAAAATGTATCTCACTAAACCTGCAGATTTTTTTTCTGTGGATGTATTTGAATGAGCCCTGTTTTGATCGAAAGACACTTTACAAACAAAGCATTCGATAGTTGGTAGTTTGAATTTAATACAAGTTTCTATTTCTAGGAAAATTTTGAAATTACCCAAAAATTACCAGATAATACCAGATAATCTTAAAAAATCATTTTTTAATGATCTAAAATAACTTTTCTGCCCCTTATTTGATGAAGTGTATACAAAAATATTTTAGTAATGGTATTTTCATTGAGATCCCGAGGGGCAAAACACTTTTATGAGGATATCTCAATAACTATTGGGGATGAACGAGTAAAATGTCGGAAATTCACCAAAATACGCCAAAAATTTGATTTTTCTCAAGGTTCAAGAGGAAGATCACTTTCAGTTGGATGCGTCTTTTACAAGCTTTTTCGTTAGAGGGCAAGAATAAGTTTGACTGCTATTAAAAGTAGATTTGAGAAAAATGATTTTTTTCGATCCACCCTATGTGGAGGCTTTATTTTGTGTATTGTTCCCTCGAGGCCAATTTTCATTACTTCCGGACTGATTCTGCTTCCGGATTTTAGTAGTGTTTCTCCCCTTTGTATTGTGACTATCTGTTATTTTATTTTGCTGATCTCGCTCTCCATTATTTGTTTTAGCTCTTCTATCCGCGTTTCATTTTTGACTGTCGTCTGTTTCAGCTCTTCGACCATTGTCTGCTTTAGCTCTTCCATCCAAGCTTCATTCTCGACGATTTTGTCTTCCAGTATTTCAGATTTTTTCTGTAACATGCTTTTCAAATTTTCTTCTAAGAAATTGGAATTTTATCTTCTAGTGTTTTAGAATTTTCTAGTAGTTTGCCTTCTAATGTTTTAGGATTTTCTTGTAATGTTTCTAAGTTTTTAGAATTTTCTAGTAATTTGTCTTCCAGGGATTTAGAATTTTTTGCTAATTTTTCTTTTAACACACTTTCAAGTTTATAGAACTTTCTAGCAGTTTGTCTTCTATGATCTTTAATAGCATACTCATGTCCCCATTACCAGAAACTTTATCGAAATAAGTATCGGGATCATTACCCTCAGTTATTAGGGAATCTCGTAGCCGTTGTATTAATTCGCTTTTCTTCCCACAAATTTCTCATACGTCACTTTCAATTGATCCAAAAGTCACCGCTTTAAACATTGTTAATCTATTTATTTCCATTTTCAAAGTTCCACAAATACACAGAACACCTGCAATGTTTTTATTTACACCTCGAGTATTCGATTTATTTAAACACACAGTCTAACTCACTATAATTTGTTTCCACTAATTTTATGTACACAGAACTATTTATCTTGAACACCTGCTGTTTACTATACTGCAACCAAATACTGAATGAATCCTTCCGTCAGCTCTCCTTGTTTAATATATTTATTCTCGGGTCGCCAGACTAACAACATTTCGGATTCCACTTAATATCGGATGAATGCCGATTCCACGAAATATAGGATGAATTCCCGTCACAATATTATTTTAACCAGCTCTTATTTTGCAACATTACTAGTTAATATTCACAGAAAAACTTTTGTAAGTGACCTCCCAGCCAACACACAAGTCAAAAAAGGTTCATTTTGAATTCATTTCAAAGACTTACTAAAGATATCCTAAAAATTATACGTTTTCAAACTGCCATTTTCAAGATTTCTTAACTAAGAGCTCTTTAATACATCTTTTTTTTACTTCTGAAGAATTCGGAAATATGAAGTCAAATTCAATTACGGAACTATTTCACAATTTTATCATTGAGTTAGGAATTAATAAAGCAACTTCAAATAAATAAAACAAACATAGTGTTTTGTTAAGTTTATTATTTTGATATATAAACTCATAATTGCCAGTTTTTGCTCACTAAACTGTTGGTTAAACCTTTGTATAAATTCAGTATTCTAAAATTCAAATTACATCTAAAAAACATTTCCCGCGTGATTTTATGCCACGTTTTCGGTGGGAAAATCATAAACTTTTAATTGACTATCCTAGAACTTTCTATTGAAAATTAAGCTTGTAATTTTCTTACTTAGAATGTAAGATGCATATTTTGGCTACTGAAGTAATATGCTGGGGAACATATACTAATTTAATCTTTAAATAAATTCTCTTATTAGGAAACTAAAAGAACATCACATTTCTCATAAGTTTTTGCTGGACTATCAACAAAACAACCAAATTCAGCACATTGCATTTTGTCACATTAAATCATTAAATATCACTCACTTTTCTTAAAGAAAAAAACAATATATCTTGCGTTTAGTAGAATTTAACACAAATATTCAATCAGTTAGCCGTTAACGCCAATTCCACAACATACCAAATGACATTCAACATGGCGTCAGAGATGAGTAATATCATACCTTGCCTATTTCAGTGATTTTGCAAAAATAGTTATTTATAATGAAGGAGCAAACAAAATTGGAAGTGCAATGTTCTCATCTTTTATTACATACAGACAGTGCCAACGTAATGATGTCTCAGATAGAAATTGATTTAAGTACTTTTATACTCACATACACATACATTCGATGGAAACCGAATATAAATAATTTCATGCCTTGAAGAGATTTTGATGAATGTTGTCGCATGTCAATTATTCATTAGTAGCTGACCCCGCGAACTTCGAACCGCCTAACGGTCAATGAATGGCGTGTTAACATTTAGCTAAACTTAATTTAGGATTTTACTAATAATTGAATACAAAAAATCATTTACATTCAGTAGTTTATTATATTAAATAAAATTGAAAGTACACAATCAAATATTTCAATCGCCTGTCAGCAAGATATTGGCTTTATTGAGGCTATGTATTTTGCAATACGAGTTGCTCTCCGGTTCACTTTCTTCAGAGAAGCACCTTGTGACATACGACATTTTTCGCTCTATTATCAGGCGCAAGAACGAATAAAGTGGAGGGTTTGCCGGTACATGAACATGCTACGTACAACTGACCATGAGATAAACATGCATTTTCTAGATTTCAGACCACAAACACTCAAGGAGTGGCCTGGTGATTTGTTAATCGTCATGGCAAATGCAAGATTGAATTCGTTTAAACTGAAGCGGCATATTGAGAACTTCCTCACCTTTGAATTTTTCTTTCAATATTAATTTTATCTTATCTTAATACTAAACTTCAACCAACACATAGTTTTGGTTGGTTTAAATTTCGAAGCATGATGACTATCGAGCCACCTACTGTTGAAAATTGTGCAGTAGCGGAATTAAAAAATTCAGTTGGACAATTGGTAGCTTCGTCTTCGTTTGTTACACAGTCAATAGATTTGAGTGAATACAATGTAATGTTTTCATTTTCTCACTCGAGTTCAGTTCAGTTTTTGGATTTATTTAAAAACACAGTCCAACTCACTCTAATTTATTTTCACTACTTCTACACAATTTATATTCACAGAACTATTTACAATTTATATTTACTATACGGCAGTCGAATACTGAATGAGTTCTTTCTCAGCTCTCCGTATTTCTTCTTGGAATTATCCAGAACGTCAAATATCCGCCGAGACTAGATTAGATTCTTCGAGAACTACATCAAAGCAAGCCACCGACCTCGATGCGCTAGCCGAACAATATATCGGAATCTCCGAAATATCGGATGAATGCCGATTATCGGAGGAATTGCCAATGATTTGATTCTGAATTTATAAGTTTTTCTTAGCCGCCAATTCAACCATTTGTTATTTTTTTGGTTAGCAATGATGTCGGGAATACTGTGGTGATGAGCTCTTCCGATAAGACGACATTGCAAAAATCCGGAGAAAATGAAAAACCAGTCCGCTTGCTTTTCTACATATTTCAGCCTTACTGGATTTGAATAGCCTATTTTTAGTTGAACTTCTAGTCTATAATGTGTATTATGTAATTGCTTTGCAGTAGATATCAATTATTACAAAGAAGCTATATGCCTGCTTGAAGTGTGATGTCAATTTCTGAAGACGGACCTAATTTATTTATGAATTAATTTTTTCCCGTGAATTTTTCCGATATTTTAATAGTTATTCTGCTATTCGGGGCGGAGACGAATACAACAAATCAGAGATAATTAAAATCGGTCCAGCCGTTCTTAAGTTATAGATATGTAAATAACCCGACTTTCAAAACCACCCCTACACTCCCAATAAGATGAGAGCAACTTATTATTTTAAAAACTTAGTTTCTATGGGTAAAAAGGGTATATGCTATATCGATTGGACGCAAAATAAACTTCCGGTTTAAATTGAAAGTGGTTTAACATACCGGAAATTAATTTTTTCAAATGCAACATGCATATTTTTATAGCGTATTCGGATTCTACGTTTAAAAAACGACATTATTTGTTAGTATAGAAATTAAACAAAATACGACTTTAACCAAGAGTATGAACTCTTCAGCCGAGAATATTTGAAATATAGCAATAATCACTTCCGGTTCCTTCCGGAAGAGGGAACTTCTAACCGAAGGTGAGTTTTTCTTGAGCGATATATGTACAATCCAAACTTGGATTCGGATTGTTTAAAAGTAAGCGTGATAAGGCAGAATAAACTGTCTCGAAATATCGTATTCAAGTTTGGAATGTAAATATCTCGCTCATGAAAAAAAAATTTCCCACTATCGAATACACCAGCTCCGTCAGAACAACAACACTGGAAAGCCTTCCTTCCGTATATCACTGAAAAAATAGCATGGATTCTACACCTACATCAAATAAGTCAGACTTCAACACCACTCAAATTAAAGCCAACTTAATCGGGAACCCTAGAGACAAAGTACCTAACGAGGATTGAGGAGTTTAGGAAATTCCATGTCTCTAACCGAATGATCTGTAATGATTGAATCCAGGGTTATTAATGAGGTGGGCCAACAAGGCTTTTAAAAGCGAACACTAATTGTGACGGGTTCCGTAAACGACCAAAAGCTGGCGCTCCGAATATGGTAATAACGGACGACGGTTGATTTAAATTAATATTATCACAAAGTGAATGGTATCAAAAATATTACAGGGAGATTTGAGACATTATATTTATAATATTGATTATTTATTTGGTCAGATAACTGTAGGTAATTCGGGCTCGCTCCTCAGAACCCAAAAAAATTACATTTATTAGATTGACAATTTCAGGGAAATTGTTGCCTGACAGCTGACATTAACGTTACAGTAAACGTAAGCTACGTCAGTAATGAGCTCGTAAATTTCACTCACTCACGTTAATTCACTAGAAATGTAATGACTGAACAGATCTGTGGGTTAAAGTGAATTATTGTTAAACAAGTTTTATTTTATGTGTTAAACAAATCACGGACAATTATAATGACTGTATTCTCAGGAGAGAAAAAATACTGACAAGCACAACATATTGAGAATCAAAGTGTCACAATGAGGCTGAAATTAGCAGCAAATTCTTAGCAGCAAATTCTGAGCAGCAAGTCAGAATAAACAATAACGAAAAAATATTTATATTTATTTGAAGCCAACTTTAAATAGCAATAAACATGAGATGCATGCCATTATTCAACACATGTGGTGACGTAAACTAAAGAGGAGAAAAATTTGAAGGGTAAACTGGGTAGATATAAGGGAAAATACCACATAGTCAAATAGCCACTTTTTCTGAGTTTTCTCTAAATAACAATTAATAAATACTCTCGCTCCCTTCTGAATACCTATCTATTTGATTTTAAAGGTATTCTAGAATATTCGAAGGAAATTCTAGACGATTCTATCGTTGCAATAAATATCTACATAGGAAAATAACCATATTTCTGGAGTTTTCTCTGAATAACACTTATTAAATACGCTCGCTCCCTTATGAATAACTATCTATTTGATTTTAAAGGTATTCTTGAATATTCCAAGGAAATTCTAGACGATTCTATCGTTGCAATAAATATCTACATAGGAAAATAACCATATTTCTGGAGTTTTCTTTGAATAACAATTATTAAATAATCTCGCTCCCTTATAAATAGCTATCCATTTTATTTTAAAGGTATTCTAGAATATTAGAGACGATTCTATCGTTGCAATAAAAATCTGCATAGGAAAAATAACAATATTTTGGGAGTTTTCTCTGAATAACAATTAATAAATACTCTCGCTCCCTTATGAATAGCTATCTATTTGATTTTAAAGGTATTCTAAAATATTCCAAGAAATTTCTAGACGATTCTATCGTTGCAATAAAACTCTACATAGGAAAATAACCATATTTTCGGAGTTTTCTCTGAATAACAATTATTAAATACTCTTGCTCCCTTATAAATAGCTATCTATTTGATTTTAAAGGTATCCTAGAATAATCCAAGAAAATTCTAGGCGATTCTATAGTTGCAATAAAAATCTACATAGGAAAATTAACAATATTTTGGGAGTTTTCTCTGAATAACAATTAATAAATACTCTCACTCCCTTATGAATAGCTATCTATTTGATTTTAAAGGTATTCTAGAATATTTCAAGAAATTTCTAGACGATTCTATCGTTGCAATAAAAATCTACATAGGAAAATAACCAATTTTCTGAGTTTTCTCTGAACCTTTAACAATTATTATTTAATAATATTCGCTGCCTTATAAATATGCTTATCTTTTTAGATTTTTTTAAATCGTCTAGAATTTTCTTGAATGTTCTAGAATAATCCAAGAAAATTCTAGACGATTCTATTTAATAATTGTTATTCAGAGGAAACTCCGAAAATATGCTTATTTTCCTATGTAGATTTTTATTGCAACGATAGAATCGTCTAGAATTTTCTTGAATGTTCTAGAATACCTTTAAAATCAAATAGATAGGTATTCATAAGGGAGCGAGAGTATTTAATAAGTGTTATTCAGAGAAAACTCCGAAAATATGGTTATTTTCCTATGTAGATTTTTATTGCAACGATAGAATCGTCTAGAAATTTCTTGAAATATTCTAGAATACCTTTAAAATCAAATAGATAGCTATTCATAAGGGAGCGAAAAAGTGCCTATTTGTCTATGTGGTATTTCCCCCTATATCTACCCAGTTTACCCCTCAAATTTTTCTCGGCTTTAGTTTACTTCAACACATGTGTTGAATAATGGCATACATCTCATGTTTATTGCTCTTTAAAGTAGGCTTCAAATAAATGTAAATATTTTTTCGTTATTGTTTATTCCGACTTGCTGCTCAGAATTTGCTGCTAAGAATTTGCTGCTAATTTCAGCCTCGTAGTGTCACAATATCTTTACATGTTAATATTATTGGACGTATTTGGTGTTCACGGGCAGTTTATATGTAAAAAAATGTGCTGTTAACTAGGAAATAGATTAATACAGGTTCAGAAGAAATACGCAAGTTAAATAATCACCAAATAATTGCAAAGGTTGTGTTTGTTTATAATTTTAGGTTGAACATGACCAAGTAATCATTGAAATTGTGAGAGGCTTCAAGCCACAGCGGTGTATTACATTACATTAGATACCTACAGCTCAACAGAATTAAAAAAGCCTAAATCTTTAGAACATAGAGGTGTATTTTGTTTTACAAAACTTACAGTTTATTCAAATATAAAAATTTATAATGAATCAGTCTAAAAGGTTTAAATCTAATATATTTTAATTGGTAACAAATACTATAGATATAATTGATAGAGAAAATGAAATATAATAAATAAGTACAAGGTTTGTGTTTATATATACAACTTAATAAGGCATTACAGAGGGTTATATAATTTTAAACAAGTTACTATTCGATTACACTGAGTAATTACAATTAAGCAACTTAAATTTAATTCGTTCCTTTTTGTGATAATCCATTGAATTTTAGATTTGTGGTGTAAAACAATTTTATTCAACTGCAGTGTAGCATGATTGTCAAGAGTAGCAATCAATTTTGGCTACAGGTAATTGTTCCTAATGGGGGAGGTGGTCACCTGATTGGTCACAAGAACTGTCGGTTCTTCTAATTATATGACACTCACTAGATTTTTAAGGGGGATGTATGTCTGTATTATAACATACATGTAGTAACATATATTAATTGCTTTCAATTGCACTAAAACAAATGTGATTTTCACTTATTCATGAAAAATTAACAATGGATCAGTAATTGTCTTTTATTTCTCAAGCTAGTTATAAATTTCAGCAATTTTTATGTATTGATTGTATATATGTAACTTTAAAAATAAATGACTCACCACTTGATAGTTTCATTCTCTGGTGGATAAATCAGAGTTTTTAGCGGCAATAAAGAATTGAAATTGATTTTGATAATTTTTGATGAAACTATTTTCATATATATATATATATATATATATATATATATATATATATATATATATATATATGTCATCAATAAATTGGCGCAAGACTGAAAGCATGAGCGAAGCTTGGTCGCCCAGCTACTTCTTGGATGAACAAATGTTTGAGATTTAAAAATTTTTGTTACAGGTGTTTTCCAGAATGCTCTTTTACACTAAATTAATTTCAAACTGTTGGCCATTTCCAGTTATACTAGTGGTTGACAATAACTTTGTTATTGTAAATTGAATTGCACAATTTTTAGGATGAATTTGTTTAAAACTCAAAAATATAAGGTATTTTTTATAATCATATCGTATATCTATGACTCACAGTTTCCCAGATAATTTACAAGAAAAAATAGCCTTCTAGCTAGCTGATAGAATTTCTTAATTTTATGAATTAATAGTTGCGGTTGCATTGGGATCTTTTCCTTTAAATTATCTCAGAAACTGACTACAAATTAATCAAAGGGAAAACGGTTACGAACACCCTGTAAAACATCAAAACGGCATTTTACCCTGTTGGTAGCGCCCTCTTTCACATAATCCCTGAAGTAATAAAAATTACTCAGCAAAATCAATGTACTGGCCCACCTCCTTAATACACCCTGATTGAAACCAATCGATTTGACAGTTGTCATTGAGATGGACCTACGTCGCGGATTACCGGCGGGTTATAAGATACACTAAAAATAATACCCTTCTTTTGTTAGCTGAAAAATGGTCTCTGGTCTCAGTCTATTTCCGTGGCTTTTATTTGGGGGTTATTCAAATAATGAATTATCGTTACTTTCATTTACATTCACTTAATAAAAAATTTCAATAATGTACTTTATTTGCATTGTCAGATGAGTATTCAAATATGGTGAGTTACACAGCGTCTTCGGCAAACAAGTAATCAAACTTTTTCGACTGTAGACTTAACGTGTTTCTTCCCTTCAATTAATGCTCCCCCACCCCTTAAGATATATACAAGGTTATTCACGTATTACGACCAAAGAGATTAATACTGTAGAGCACGTGAAGTAGCGAAATTCATGTATTATCAATAGAAAGAGAGAGAGAATAAGCGTGTCGTTCCTGATTGGTCAGTGTCAGTGGTGACGCCTACTATTGGTAGGGTAGAGACATAGCAAGCGCTCCCTGATATTGGCTTTCTCTTTCTACTGTTATTACACTGCCACTTACAATAACGCCCATACCTAATTCACTCTACGTATAAACCTCTTTGATTATGACACGGAATATTATGACTAATATACTCATTTAGGACGATTTGTTTTGTAGGTTGATATATACTAGCGTTCGCCCAGTGGTCGAGATTCGACCATAATCGTTGATAAAACTTTGAAGATAACATATATGAATTTTCAATATTTCCAACGTTTTTTTTTCTATTATACACTTTTCTGTGAACCTATATAAAAAATAGTTCAGTGCCATTGTAATTAAATAAAAAAATAATTTAATATCTAATAAAATACTAAATCAGAATTCAAAATCTTTAATATTATGAAACAAAATTTAAATTTTAAATTAAAAAACAATCTTAAACTACTTAATAATATAAAAATGAAGTCATTGAAAAATACTTAAATTTATTTTGTGTATGTTTTTTTCAATTTTAATTTTAATGCTAGTCAAATCAATTTGTTCGTAAAATTTCTCCATAAACAATATTCTTAGTGAAAATTCTATGATTATCGAGTAAGTTGCCTTGACCATTGTCATTGGAAATATAAAATTTTAAACCGTCAAATGAACGAACTCTACTTGCAGCAACATATAATTGCCCATGTGAGAATACTGGTCGCCGCAACAAAACACCAATCTTATCAAATGTTTGACCTTGCGATTTGTTGATGGTCATAGCAAATGCAGGTATTACCGGGAACTGTGTTCTTTGAAATTGAAATGGAAGTATTGTGCCAGAAAATGTTAAATTGACTCTTGGTATCAATATTCTTTTTTTTGCAGCAGTTCCCGTTAATACCTCACAGTCAATCGTATTGCGATGCAAACATTTCACCCTCAATCGTGTTCCATTAACTAAAGCTTGGGCAGTATTTAGGTTACGAATGAGCATAATTATGGAATTGACTTTCAATCTTAATTTATGAGGTGGCATTCCGCTGACATTTAATGAATTTAAAAATTCAACCGGATAATCATTCACATTAAAACCATTTTGATCAGATCTAATTTTATCACAGCTATAGTAAACTTTTTCTTCCCCTGATAAACGATTTGGTACATCATCATTAACTAAACCACAATCCTCATTTGTTAGTGCTAAAATAATTGCTTTAAGAATTTGTTCAGACAATATAGTTTCACGTATATTATTGTAAATGTCATCAATTATACTATCAATACTTTCAACTATTTGCGAAGGCAACTCGATAATATCTTCACCCAACTCAGGATAATTTTTTAATTCACCGTTCCCGAGTTTAATCAAAAATTGTACAAATTCTATTTCATTTGGTCTAACTCTCATATTTTGCGATAAAGTAATATGATTAAATGAGTTAAATTTACTCCAACTAACTGTACAATTTTCAACCAAAGTAGAGCGTGTCCCATGCGGAACGACCGGTAAAATTTGTCTAAAATCTCCACTTAATAAAATAGTTTTAGCACCAAATAGTGTATTTTTTTTAATTGGATCATTTGCTAAATCTCTTAAAAATGAATCTAGAATTTTCAGTACATTCTTTGGGCACATAGATATTTCATCAATTAATATCAGATCTACTGAATTAATATAACGTCCTTTTGAACTGTTTGGTGTAATATTAGGAACGGAATTTTCTAATACTGGAATGGGCAATTTAAAGGCATTATGTAATGTCCTACCACCAACCAACAGTGTGGCAGCAATACCACTGAAAGCAGTTATAATGCAGCGAAAGTTCAATGAATTCAATTTATGTATGATAGCAGTTTCAACAAATGTTTTACCACAACCTGCATGTGCAGTTAAACAGAAAATATTCGATCCTGTATCATGATATTGCACTTCGCGGATAACACGATCAATCAAATTTTTTTGTTCAACATTTGCGCTTGAATAAAACTGTTGAAACAATATTTCTTCTTGTGCTATATCAATCGCATTATCTGTATGTGTAAGTGACAATGCATTTAGAGATGGCAGACTAAATGATTTACAATTTAAATTGTGACCGATTAAAATGTCTTCAATTTCTGAAAGTGCTTGATTATATGCCGTATTAATGTCATAATTCCTTGCAATGTCTTCACTTAAATATTTTTTATATTCATTCCATAATAATAATGCATTAGTTGGCATATTAAATGCACATATTATGGCGAATAATTCTCTCATTTGTTTAGGTGATTGAAAGTTTTTGGCTTCCTCCAGACACTGCTTCCATTCACTGTCATCGGAAGCTATACCTCTAGCATGGCATGCTTCGATAAATGAATTATAAACAACACTATTATATGTTTTAAGATCTTCAAAACACTTTGGACCATAAACATGTAATAACAATAATCTTAAATGAAATAGTTCTATAAACTTAGGAGATACTACATATATACGCGAAATTATTTTATCACCACCACGCAATCGTTTTTTCCATATGTTTTCCCTATTATGCCACACATAATGTACAGGAATTTTACTATAAAGATATTGTTGGGCATTTGCATCTACTTTATTTAGTTCAAAAAATGCTAACAACTTAGACTTTTTAACGTTATTAATTGCATGTTCTTCTTGCCCTCGTCTAAAAATAACATTTTGTTTATTTGGCAAATGTATGTCTAATCTATAAATTGAATGAGACTGATAGTGCATCTCAAATTCAAATATACGCCATGCAGCTTCCGTAGATCATACATAACGTCCACTTACAAAATTCGTAACTTCATCAACTGCAAGATTTCTATTTGTATCATTAGTGGCATTCAATTCAATGCTTGCACTATCATATCCTTTGTAGATGTACTTGTATATGTATTTTACGCTTCTGACCGTAGTACAAACTTCAACGTTAATGTGACAGTTAAATTTTGTAAGAAGATGGGGATTATAAGGAACAACATATCTATTGTTAAGGCTTTCACCTCTCACATCTACGGTTCGACCATTATCACGTCTCATGTAAACCGGATAACCGTTTATTGCTTCACGTGTTACTTCACAAAATTCTTTAGGAAAATCCTTTAAACATTCCCCCTCCCTCATACAAACTGCATTTGCATTTAAGAATCCACATGGACCATGTATCATATGTTTTTTGACGTAGTCATATAACATTGGATGAGTTTGTCTGTTGGGAATTTCACACCAAACAATCTTATTAATATCTTCAGTTGTAAGAATTTTGTCATTTTCGGACAACGAAATTAAAATATGTGCGTGTGGTAAACCACGCTTTTGAAATTTTATTGTATAAATTAATGCAAGAACTTTACCAAAAATTTCTTTTGTAACTATGCATCTTAGTAATTCTTTTAATTTCGATTTGAAAACTCGAATCCATTATATCGGGCCTAAAATTCGAAGTATCATTATTATGAATGTTACTCATAATTTCAGGCCAATTAGGGTTACATGTCATCGTTATAAATAAACTTGGTTTACCATAATGCTGGACTATACACATAACATCTAAATAGTTTTGGTACATGTTACGTGGTGAGCCAATAAATGATGATGGAAGAACAATTCAACGTCCAATATTTGAAACATCATCATTTACATTAGGATTCAAATTTAGATATTCCGTGAGATTGCTATATAATTCAGATCTTAAATTTGCTTGATTTTGTTTAATGAAATGCAAACGTGAGCCCTCAATACGAACATATACATCAACTATCCACTGCAAAAACAATTTTTGGCAATGATGTAAATAACTGAAATCTTCTCTAACAGCAAGTCGATATGCAACATATTGAAGCATGTTAACTTGATTTCTGGGAACAACGGCATTAGATGTACTTGCTATATTATGATTTATGTTATTATGCCATCCACTATCACCATTAGGGAATAAAATGGGATAGGCGGTAGAATTAACTTTATTGAATGCAATAATATTTCTTTCAAATGGTGGTTCCCCATCTGCGGTACTAAAAATAACGGCAACATCTGTTGATGATGATGCTATTCAATCATTAAATCTTCTAATATCTAAATCTCTGTTAACCTTAATAATCATAGATACCTCCTTGTAAAAATTAACAGCTCTATTGCAAAATTCATGCATGGATTTAAAGGATCGAACAAATGGATTAACTCTATCTAATTCAATTGCAATTTCCCGCATTAATTGACCATCAGAACGTATATTTGCATTTTCACGTAATCTGAAATTAACCGCAGTATCAACATCATAAATATACAACTGTGCGTAGCATGGATTCCTACCATATTCACTTACCAAAGCACCTGAACGATGATAAAACACATCATGAATTTTGAAATGATAAACTCCTTGCATAGAATTTGTATCAATTTTTGCTTCGGAACTGACCATTGCAAATGCTGAATTATAAGCACGGATATTTTCAAAGAAATTCTTTGATTTTCGCTTTTCAAAAAAATTATTTGAATTTAATTGATTGAATAAATTATTAAAAAAGTCATTTTCAGACAATGGAACCAAAGCAACTTTTCCTTTATGGCAACATGATGTGAAGGAAGTTAAATCATTTTGAGTTATTTCAGACTGGAAATGTTTAGCATTACAAAAACGACATATTAAATCCATTGGTCCACAATTATAACTAATAAAATTTCTAGGAACAATATTCAAAGCGCATTTAAAATTATCCGGAAGAATGTCAAAATTATTTTCATCTTCAATACTATTTTGCCGATAATCAATATGGTTGCCTCTATGTCTATTTGAACTGTTAATGGCATCATTTTCATTACTTCTATGTATATTTGAATTATTGTTACTATAATTATTTCTCAAAAGATAATGATTCCTACGGTGTTGCCTTTCGGTTCTACCAGTTAATGTATGATAGCGAGGCATATTTAATTACCAAAACCAAAATAGACGTTCAGTTCCTAAAAAACGAAATTAATATTTTTCTTGCCATTTTAGTACGACTGAATTCATTTGAAATCCAAATACTCACTTTCGATTCAATTAAAAGTTAATACAAATCAACTAACAAAATTTTCATTGTATTTACCATTTATCAGTATGGAATAATGGCACTCTACAATACCTAGAAGTTTAATACCGATAGTTCAGCTATTAGCCAAAAGATGGAGATACATTAATCACACAATTATGATAAAATGAACAATATGAAAGCAAATATTTTAAATCATTATTATTGACTTTCAGCTAAGATACTTTCAAAAACGCTTATTAAGTGATAAAGACCCTCAGAATTAGTGAGCATGTGATTGGTTTGTGTTAGTTTTTGTTCAATAAGCCGGAAGTCCAAGGCTGCTTCGCATTTTAATTACAGTTTGTACATAACATAAGTATTTACCAGTTATTTCGTAGAAAGTTAAAGATCAACGATTTATTTTATTTAAAGAGAGGCAGTTTTTTCTTTAATATTTTTATTTGGACTGTAAAAGACATTGGACAATGGTGAAATAAACATTACATTTTCATTTTTAATTGAATTGAAAACGTACTTTAACCTACCGGCTCACAATCTTATGAAATGTCAAATTGAAATCAATTCGCTACAAAGACGATGGCTGTCAATGTCAGAACTATTTATCTAAAATCTCACATTTTGTATTCATATTATGGGCCTTGTAACCTTAGTTAAATAGCTATTATTTTTATTTAATGAATGAACCAGTATCATAAATAACTTTTAGCATTCTGCACTGAAGGTTATCAGTAGTTTCTAAACAAAACAAAAATAAAGGAAAGGTAAAGGGATAGAGGAGAAAATGGTACTTTGTCTATTTAAGTATATATAGATTAGTAAATTGTTATTCGATTTTTGGGACATTCATGACTGCAAGAATGTACATACTCAACTCTTGAGGTTCGGAATCCAAATGTATCAATTAACTTGAAAAAATTCTGTACTTACATAAAACTTTTGATCTGGATTCTTCTGTAAATGCACAAACTTCAATTGTATTTGGTCACTTAAGTAATTGCTGTCATCAGGATTGTTTAAAAAAATTAACGTCATAAATGAATAGAAAAGGCGGATTTTAGAGCATACATACATCTTTGTAAGTAAAAGTCGATTATTTTAGTAATAGTTTTTATTCCATGCTAGTATTGTCCGCAAATGGAATTTTATTGTCCGCAATTGGAATTTTACTGTTAACTGCCGTCAAATTTCGAACATTAGATTAAGCTACTTGTTCATAGTGGGCGCCACTCGAATTTTATTAATAATTTTTGTTGAAATTGCTTATTTTAAAAGAAATAAATAAAGATTCTTTATATATTCTGCACTGAAGGTCGTCAGTAGCTACTAAACAAAACAAAAATGAAGAAAATCGGTTGAGAGACAGAGGAGAAAATGGTACCTAATCGTTTTGTCTTAGCCTATTTATATATAGATCCTTCAGACGAACATTTTAAAATTATTTTCGTTTTATACAGGGTGTCCCAGAAATGTGAAAAGTATCAAAGTTCTATATTGTTAATTGAATGCCCTGTATATTATTACATTTTCGGTATCTACGATTAAAATAATAAGGTGTTTCATAAAGGTTTACTATACCTAAACCCCATGGTTTCTGTAATATTCACCATTTTTAACCGACTTCCAAAAAGGAGGAGGTTATCAATTGGTCGCGTTTTTTTTTTTGTATGTATGTTACCTGATTTCTTTTTCTGTGATGAACCATTTTGGATGAATATGGTCTTGTTTAATACAGTATATATCCGGATTGGTGAAACTTCAAATCTTGGAAAAGAATTCTATTGGTAAAGTGATAAAATTTGTGAATGAACACATGCTTGCATGGAAATCGACCAATATCCCTAATATTTTAGCCGATTTTTCGATAACTCCTTATGGATGTGTATAGTTTTTTAACGTTTAATCTATTAAGGAAGATCCTTAAGTGATCTCATATACTTTTCTGCTACGTGCAACTTGCAGTTCCTTAAATCAATGAGTACCAAGCTCGTTTTGTTTGTATACCAGGCAAATACCTATTTAAATGCAAATTTTTCCATTTTGCGAAGACGGTACTTTTGGTTGTCACATTCTCCCGGCCTAATAGAAAATTCAGTGACAACACATGTCAAACTCTAACATGCTATTTGCTGCCTTTATACACAGGATGTTTAGTTATAGCAAACAAAATCACAAAGTAAAGTGATAGCAGGAGTTGCATATATATAATGACTGAAATATAGGACGGAGAATGGTTGGAATATAGGGTGGAGTGAACGTTTGGTGGTATAAATAAGTTGAAAAAAATGTGGAATTAAAATTATATATAGGGTAATTAAAAAACTGTTATATGATGTGGACGTAAACAAATCATATACGGGATGGTTGAAATATATGCTGGAGTTAAATTATATTTATACAGTGTGATTAAAAAACAATATTTATTTTATAGCCCATAAGAAGTTGCATAAAGTGTGGAGAGGAATTAATGTTACACTGGGCGATAATATAAAATGTTAAAAATGAAAAAAATTATGGGGTAGCCCACAAGGAGTTATATACTATGGTTGAAATATAGGACGAATTTGACTCCGTAAATATGGGATGGATTCTACTTCGTCCTATAGTTTACAGAAGGCAACTAACAAATTTAAGCTTGTCCGTGGGCAGTTGTATGTACAGGATGGTTGGTATATAGGGCGGAGTGGAATTATCTATAGTTATACAGAGTTGTCAAAAAAAGTTGAAAAAACGTTACTTGGCGTGGTCCATAAGATATAAATATATTTTGGGCTTATTAAGTCAACGCGTACTAGTACATTTTGTTCGTAAACATTTACCTGTTAATTTAAATGAAAATGTATCAATGTTTAATGTTGAGGCTTTCGATGTCACCTATCTATTAATGTTATACATACAAAATAAAAAATAAAGAAAGAAAACTACCTGAGTTCAGAAAAACTAAAAAGTAGAAAATAAAACATTTTTTTAAAAATATTACCGACTTCCACCTTTAACAAAAAAGCTAAAAATAATTATAACAAAATACAACTCTAGCAAATAAATAACATATTCAATGTTGTTAGGTACCTACCCAGGAAGTAAAAAATGTTAACATTAAAAGGTGCTCATTCTGTATAAATTAATTACCTACCAATCTAATATATTTTTGAAGTCGGTGCCAAGCAACAATCAAGTTTAATGAAGTGGTAGACAAGTACGCAATGAAGAATTTTAGATTTGCTTGGCACCGACTTCAAAAATATACTAGATTGGTAGGTAATTAATTTGTACAGAATGAGCACCTTTTAATGTTTACACTTTTTACTTCCTGGGTAGGTACTTAACAACATTGAATGTGTTATTTATTTGCTAGAGTTGTATTTTGTTATAATTATTTTTAGCTTTTTAGTTAAAGGTCCGTCATATTTTTTTAAAAAATGTTTTATATCAAAATGTAGTGATCATTTAAAGAGTTAGTGTCTCAGCATACTCTTTTCTTGCTTCCAACTAAATTCCGATTGGGGTCTCCTGAAGGATAATATTTTGTGTTACACTTGAGGGAAATCCAATATTTGTATACAAGGTATGAGATCAATACTAATTAATTAACCAAAATTTCAAATGACAATTACTTCTTTAAGTTTAATAAAACATCCTGTATTTTATGTTATCAACACTAGTAGAATTTTATTCTCAGTGCGACAGTATAACATTTGTAAGTAATTTCGAAAAGATTGTTGAGGAGGTCTTGAATTATTTTGTCTATTCATGGGTTTTCTCTCCTCCAATTTTTTTTTTTTTTTTTTTTCCTGTAACAGATAAGTATTTAAAAAATTGTATATGTAGAACAAAGTGTAGTAAATAAATTGTCAGTGTCAAATTTTTTGACAAACAATAAATTTCAAAATCAAAGCGAAAATTTTTTAGAAAAAAACCTCGAAAACAACACTAAACGATTGACAACGACTCCAGACTCGGAGTTGAAACGTCTCCATACACAGATAAGTATTACACAATATACAATACATTACTTATATACAGGAATACTGGTTGATCATTTTATAGACATCTCTTTCTCTCAGAAAAACTGTGAGGAAGAATCTCTGTACAGACAACCAGTAATCCGGGCAATTTTACGAAATTGCCTTACTACACTTTGTTCTACATATACAATTTTTTAAATACTTATCTGTTACAGGAAAAAAAAAAAAAAAAATTGGAGGAGAGAAAACCCATGAATAGACAAAATAGTATAACATTTCCCTATATCTAACTATTCATGTTCCCACGAAAACCGCACATTCGCAGAATACAGACGAATTTTAACTTATTTAATATTTAACAAGATAGCTATGAGAATTTGACAGTTTTCATTTAATACTTTTCTAAATATTATTCAAACTATCTTTTTTGCAAGAAAACAAAAAATGACAGGTTTGAGGCCAAACCATTTTATTAACATCAGTTGCTGGGTAATTCATGAAGTAATGGTGGGTTTAAAACAATAATATTGGCTCATAATATATGTTCGAGATGCCGTTCGTCTGACTCTAAACATAAATGTATCTTTTTTCAAAACTTTTAGCAAAATTTGGCAACATATCCACGCCTATGCTTTAGAAAGCTCCTTTAATGCGGGCCTTCATATCATCCGGTGTTGTTGGAGGCGGGTTATAGACAATTCATTTTACATATCCCCATAAAAAGAAATCCGGTGAGGAAAAGTCAGGGGATCGTTGAGGCCAATTCTGAAAACCATTTCTTCCAATCCAACGATGTTACAAATGGACATTTAGAAAATGTCGTAGCTCACGATGAAAATGTGCAGGAGCCCCATCCATTTGTATCCACAAATTTTGCTCTTATGTTTAATGGAATATTTTCTAAAAGAATTGGAAATTCACTGATTTACTCTTGGGAAGTTAGTATTGCTTTCATATTAGACTCTTTATCAATTCTAATTTTTAATTAATGAGTATTATTTCTAATTGTAGGATAATGTCTATCTATTTACTAACAATAAACCACAACCCCTGATTTACATTTTTTATTTCATTGAAATTACAAGTGAAACACTTCTTCAGATCCTATGCAAACAATATATGTAACTTACTTTTCTTTGGTATGACACATATTTATTACAAGCGACTTTATCAAGCGGAATGCCTTGTCTTCTATCAACTTTATCTTCAATCCGGGTATTATTCGGTTTTTTATAATATTTATAATACAAGTATTCACGGGCAGGTACGAACAATTGGCACACAGATGTCGTATAAGAGACCCTTATAACCTAAATTTTATTGTAATTGTTAATTTTTATTATGTTTGACTGTTCCAAGTTAAAGACATAGGTCTTGGCTACTTTTTACTGGTTTTTAGATTTATTATTTGCTTTACGTTGATAGTGGGACGTGTTACATTTTAGTCCTCGTCAAGTTATAGTTGTTCTTTTGCGAAATTCATATATAGTGAATTAACGAACTTTATTAGTTTGTGAATACCCATATAAAATTAAAAAATCGTGATGGCAATGTGAAGAAAAGTACAAACTATTTGTTTATTTCACCTCCCAAACTGATGTATCTTATATGTAGAGTATATTACTTATACATTGTTTTAACAGTGCCCAAACTTAATATTTCTCAACTATTTTTTAATGCATTCATTCACAAATTACCAGATTTATCCATGTAAAAGTAAACTTAATAGTAACTAACCTATTTCACTTATTATTTATTTTATTATAGATAAACAAAAACGTAGGCCATTTGCGCTAGGTTTGGTTATGTCCCGAGTTAAGTTAAGGTGAATGATATAACTCCCCAGATATACTAGAAGGATATATATCCGAGAGTGGAAGGATATATCATATATCCGATTCGCTCTCGGAGTTATGAAGCACAAGCCTAATTGTCAGCTGTAAGGCTTGTCCTTGTGCGTCGATCATGCTTATCGTTCTCGTTCACCCTTATATTTTCTCACGATTCTGAGACAGTGTACTACCCTCAAACTGTGCCTTCAAAAAAAAAAAATTCTAAGGGTTTACCGCTTTTCCTGGTTAAAAACTTTATGATAATCTGTTGCACAACCGACGAATGTATCTCTAGCTTGGTCATTGCTGTACTCTGTACTGACCACATATCATACAATAGGTACTGACGACAAAGCCAAAAATACGCGCGTACCCGGCTCGTTTCCCCACTACCCATAAACCAAACATCTATACCAAACAACATAATCTACCTCGAAACTGCAGAACTAAGCAGAATATCAAAATTACCGTTTATATTTGATTCACCCTCGTATATAATGTAATTTGTTTGGGAAAAGCATTTTAAACATGTCAATTCGATGACATGCTATTCGTATGCTAACCGTGAGGGGAAATCATGATCCCTCTCTACTAATATTTATGAGTTGCCAAATACCAAAATGCAGAATTTCAAATTAAATTTACAAACAATAGAACAAACTCAAAAGAATATTAATATATAATGAGTTGTACAGAAAAATTTGATAATTACCATGTTCCATTCAGATTTATAAAAAAGTAATTTGTCGCAGAATGGGAGCGTAGTAAACATCACCAAAAATAAATAAATGTTGATAAAAAATTACATTTATGAGAAAACCTTCAAAGCCATGAAGTTGAAATTTAGAACAGTTATTTTCGATAGGCAAATGAAACTTTTTGCCAAGTTTAGTCGTTCTAAATTTTGTTAGATAATAGCTACGAATGATTGAAAAATGCGCTCTTTTTCACATTTTTCGCGAATAACTCACTTATTAATTAACCAATCTTATCGATCAACGTCTCATTTAGTAGGTTTTAAAAATGCGCATAACTGTTGCTGAGAAGTCACAAAAACTGCCAAAATCAGGGTTTTTGCTATTTTAAACACCTAGTATAATTAACTAAGAAGTAAAAATGTGTTAATAAAACTTTTTTGTGTTATGTGCAATTTTTTTTGCAAAAAGGATATTAAAATAATGATATGTTTCCTACACTAATTAGGAAGTCCAAAATGTTAATGCATTTAAGTTTTCTTCAAAGAAATAGGGACCAATTAAATAGCGACCCATTATTCCGCCTCACATATTTACTGACCACTTGTATTGATTATCAATTTTCCGAAACTGATGCGGATTCGAATCAGAAAGTTATGCGAATTAACAGATCCATTATTGTGAAAAGTACACTCGTCACTGAACAAAACAAAATTAAAAAAGTTCTCATTTTCAGCCACTTTATCCAACACCCACATACAAAACTCGATTTTCAAAATCATTTCCGTTTTTGTGACTTCTCAGCAACAGAGTAAATATTTAAAGAATTAAAGGTAAGTTTGTTGTATGCGCATTTTTAGAACCTACTAAATGAGATGTTGATCGATAGGATTGGTTAATTAATAAATGAGTTGTTCTCGAAAAATGCGAAAAGAGGCGCAATTTTCAATCACTTGTAACTTTTATTTAAAAAAAATTAGAACGATAAAACTTGGCAAAAAGTTTCATCTGTCTATCTAAAATAACTATTCAAAATTTTAACTTAATGGCTTTGAAGGTTTTCTCACAAATGTAATATTTTTTAGAGAGCTCTTTATTTTTGGTTATGTTTACAACGCTCCCATCTGCATCAAATTACTTTTTGTTAAATCTGAATGGAACATGTTAATTATCAAATCTTTCGGTACAACTCATCATATATTAATATTCTTTTGGGTTTGTTCTATTATCTCTAAATTTAATTTGAAATTCTGAATTTTGGTATTCGCCAACGCATACATATTAGTAAAGGGGGATCCTAATTTCCCCTCACGGTAGAATAAAAATAGCATGTCATCGAATTGACATGACGTTTAAAATGCTTTTTCCAAGCAAATTACCTTATATACGAGGGTAAATCCAGTATAAACGGTAATTTTCCTATTCTGCTTAGAATGCAGTTTCGAGCTAGATTATGTTGTTTGGAGTAGATGTTTGGTTTATGGACACTGGGAAACCAGCGGGTAAGCGCGTATGCTTGGCTTTGTCCATAAAACCTATTGTATGATGTGTGGTCAGTACAGAATATAGCCATGACTAAGCAAGAGTTACATTCGTCTCTTATGTAACAGATTATCATACAGTTTTAAACCAGTAAAAGCGTTAAAGCCTCAGAAATTCTAGCTCATTTGAAGGCACAGTTTGGGCATAGTACCCAGTCTCAAAATCGTGTGTATATGTAGGTGAGAAAATTTAAGGGTGTACGAGAATGATAACCATGATCGACGCACAAGGACAAGCCTTACAGCTGACAACGCCAATAGTGTTCGACAGCTTATTGAACGTGAGCGCCGATTAACCGTGGAGGAATTTCCTCAGAATTGGGTATTAGCTATGGATGTTTTCAATCAATTATCATTGATCAAATTGGTTTCAGAAAAATGTCTACTGGATGGGTTCCGAGGTTTATGACTGTAAACTAAAGATCGTTGAAAGACTTCTAAATAGATTTCAGCGAGAAGGGAAGGCTTTATTGAAGCGCATCGTCTAAAGTAGCGAAAAAAGAATAAAATTCAAAACTCGCCTCTCATCTGGAAAAGTCCTTGCCACGATTTTTTTTGACTGTAAGGAAATATACCGATTGATTTTCTACGTGCTCAACGTACAGTGAATGTGGATTACTACTGCCAGTCCTTACGGTTGGCAAAAGCCACGTATTTGAAACAAAAAAACAAGGAATCCTGCAATAAATGGGGTGAGAAGTCACCCACCCTCCGCATAGCCCTGACTTTCCTCTGAAAGAATCACCGGGAGGAAAACGATTTGGAATATATGAAGAAGTTGAGGAGCACATGCGCAGTTGACTTGCAACTACCTCAAACATTCTATGAACAGAGAATATTGAAACTGCCAACTCTCGGTGGAAAAATCACGCAGGAGGGTATATTGAAAAATGCTAAATCAATCATTTCTGTATAATGTTATTCAATAAATGTATGAAAAAATTTCCTGTTGATATATGATTTAAAATCGTAATTGTTTTGCTGACTTTATTCTCAGAGTTTTGATCGCAGTATCACAATTAATTTATTCGACAATTTTAAAAGAAAAAACTTTAGAAAGGAAGTAATGAGTCAGAAAATAGAAAATCAAAGTCAACAATATAGTTATGGCAAATCATTAATATTAATGTATAGTTATGAACTATGAAGTTAGTTAACTAATGAATAAATTTAAAAAGTTTATAATGAAAATTATTCCTTAAAACACCATCTATAAAAATGGTATGATGCCATTATTTTGTAAAATGATTAGAAAAAAAGTTATATCAACAAATAGAAATGTAACATTTCAATGAACAAATTATGATATGCCACCGTTTCTCGTCCCTGGGCTATCAGCAAACAGTTTGACAGTTGGCATGGCATTTGTATTAGGGAAAGAATAAAAGCGATTTGAAATGAATGTCAGTTCGAACGCAGTAGTAAAATGAGGGGAAGGTGCTTCTCCCACCAGTACATTTTATTTAATTCCGAATACCAAAATGCAGGCTTTCAAACTGAATTTACATACAATAAAATAAAACCAAAAGAAAATTAATTTATGAGGGATTGTACTGAAAGATCTAATAATTAATATGCTACTTTCAGATGGTTAAAATATTAATTTAGCTCAAAATGGGAGCATTGTAAACTTCACGTAAAATCAAAAGCCCTGGAAAAAAATTCAGATTTGCAAGAAAACCGTCTGAACTGTAAATTTGAGATTCTTACCAGTTATTTACCTCGTAGAAATGAAAGATTCTGCCGAGTTTCAAAATTTCAACGCATCTTATACAATAACTATGGACGATTGAAAATTGCGTATGTTTTACAGTTTTTTCTAAATAATTCAATAACTAATTATCCAATCGGCTATATGAACCTATCATTTAGTCGCTATTGAAATCACGTATAAAACAAACTTAGTTGCGACCCTAGAACTTTTAATTCAGTTGCTGAAAAGTTACAAAAACTGCTAAAATTGCTATTTTTGCAACTTTAAACACTCCGTATAATTAATTAAGGAATAAAAATTTGTTAACAACAATTTTTATGTGTTGTGCTATATACATTCTTCAAGAAAAGCCAATCAAATATCTGTGGAATTTTTTTGCAATTGAAAATACTAACTTCCCTAGAGTATAAGCAAATTGTGCTTTGCTGTTCAGGTACCTTCAATTTTTATGTTATAAGGTACCGTGCCTCTCTGTGCGTCGTAATTGGAAAACGGGGATTAACATTTCGGGCAATTTGGTTCTGCCCTATGTGACGATTTTCGATTACAGAAGCTTATAACAGATTTTTATTTTGTAGATTTTCTGTACTCAACGCTCCCAGTTTGCCTGATATGGTCCAACAGCCTTATGAATGCTAATTTATTTGGATGAATTCTGTTCGGAAATTTCTGAGCGTAGACTCTAGCAGCTAATAAACAATTTTGCTGTCATTCTCCAAGGACAAAAATCATGTCGATTCGTTCTTCTTTGCTATAAACTTTCACTCTTATTAATTCATATTTACAGTAATCACCGAATATTACAACAAAATGATTCATAAACAAGAATTGTCAGAAAATATTAAATGAAAACTGTTCTCATAGCTATCTTGTCTTCTAAACGTTGTTTGTGGCATATTCTTGATTACTTTTATGTTTTTTGGGCAATAACACCACAATCGAAATAAAACGACGTATATTGAAGAAAAACCAAACGTTTCAAAGTCTATTCTGACTTCGTTGTCAATGGATTTATATTTATTGATGTAAATTGCAAAATGAAAATTTGATTTATGACAATTAAATTAGCTCTTGTTAACTATTAAATAAGTTAAAATTGTCTGTATTCTGTGAATGTGCGTTTTTCATGGGAACGTGAATAGTTAGGTATAGGGAAATGTTATACTGTCGCATAGAGAATAAAATTCTACTACTGTTGGTGACATAAAATAAACAGTGTTTTATTAAACTTAAAGAAGTAATTGTCATTTGAAATTTTGGTTAGTATATATATATATATATATATATATATATATATATATATAGATATATATTTGTTTTTAAGTTTTCGCGGGCAATAAATGTATTAGATGGTTTCCGGGAATTCATCCGCGTAGTTGATAACTGATCCCTGCCGGGATCGATGGTAAAATGACGACGTTTCGGCAGAGTCACATCTACCCTCTTCAGGTCGGTTCGCATAATACAGTATTCGAGTAACTAGAAGCGAAAGCAGAAGGCTACGAGAATTATGCGAACCGACCTGAAGAGGGCAGATGTGACTCTGCCGAAACGTCGTCATTTTACCATCGATCCCGTCAGGGATCAGTTATCAACTACGCGGATGAATTCCCGGAAACCACCTAAAACATTTAGTGCCCGCGAAAACTTAAAAACAAAATATATATATATATATATATATATATATATATATATATATATATATATATATATGTTTTAGGTGGTTTCCGGGAATTCATCCGCGTAGTTGATAACTGATCCCTGCCGGGATCGATGGTAAAATGACGACGTTTCGGCAGAGTCACATCTGCCCGCTTCAGGTCGGTTCGCATAATTCTCGTAGCCTTCTGCTTTCGCTTCTAGTTACTCGAATACTAAGATTTTCTGAAGCGAGCGCGCTGTTATATAGCCTATCGGTTGACACCGTGAACGGCTGCGCGGCTCGGCGCCTATGTTATTGGTCGGGTCCGGGCCGGTACGTTCTGAATTTCATTGCGTGCGTTTAGACTGTGAGGTCTCCTCGCTATTTCAATTGCCTCTCTTACGACGGGTGTTCTATACAGTACTCTGGTGTTTTCAAAGTCGATTCGGTGTGAACGTGGTGGCTGTTCCGCAATGGATGTTGTTTTTTCCTGCTTTCTTACAGCGTTCTGGTGTTCATGCTTGAATTCTTCATTGTTCCTATTAAACACCGTACCGGCCCGGACCCGTCCAATAACAACTCAACCGGAAATAACAAATCAGCAGGATGGAGCCGTGCCCCTGAGCGCCAAGGGCCAATCACACGCAGCCGTTCAACTAGAAGTAAAAGCAGAAGGCTACGAGAATTATGCGAACCGACCTGAAGAGGGCAGATGTGACTCTGCCACGTCGTCATTTTACCATGATCCCGGCAGGGACGTTATCAACTACGCGGATGAATTCCCGGAAACCACCTAAAACATTTATGCCCGCGAAAACTTAAAAACAATAATATATATATATATATATATATATATATATATTTGCAATACAAGTCCAGATGACCCTTGTGCCAATATGATTAAGCGAACCAGAGGGCTCATCCAGAACGAAAAATGAAACTAAGTCAATAGGATCGACCTACTGCGAGATGGATCGCTGCCGGCGCATTATGGATCAAGACGGAAGCGGAACAGTTGAATTGTTTGACATTACACGCCATGTGTAATTGGAAATCGAAATAAAATTATGTTGTCTTTGAAAAGAAGTTTGGAGAGATTTCATTTTCACACTCTAATTCATTTATATGAAATATATTGGTGAAAATTAACATCTTGATCATGTTAAATTATTGTTGCATAAATATTTGGATTTTTAGACTGTGACAAAGGTCTCCTCGTGTAAATATTACTTCATTTGAAATAATTTTTATGGCATTCGTCATTCAGACAACAGCGATTGCCTCTCTTAAATTAGTAATTTGTTAAAAAAATACTATTCGCGAGAGTAGTTCGCCTTCGCGAGTTCAGTCATATTTGTAAAAAGTAATAACGGAGCTTACAGATTAGTGGGAGATTAAAGTGAATTAAATACGAATAACTAGAATTGACGACCAAGTAGATAAGTTAGCCCAGGGAAAATATTTCACTTCACTTAATATGAATTTACGATTTTATCAAATACCTATCAGCACAGATTGATATGAGAAAATGGGGTTGATACCAGATGGGCTCTATGCATATATCCGTATGACTTTTTGAGTTGGCAAGTCCAGCAGCAGTATTCCAGAAAGCACTTAATGCTGCGCTCGACTAAAAGAAAATATAGCGCTGCTCTACCTTGATGATATGACATCGTGTATTAGAAATCCGCAGAGTATTTATTAAATACTGGCGTGTTCCGCAATGGAACATTATTGACGTTATTTTGTCTGTTGATATACGGTTGAGGCAAAATTAGAAAAGTAGACCAGGCCTTTGCTATCCCTATTATTTCATTTGGATTACATTTATAGAAATAATTCACGAAATATTTTTTTATTTATGTATATAATTGTAGGATTATTTTTACATAAATATGACTATGCAACATGTTCGATCCAATTATCGGCGGATTTTTTTCTAACCTAAAAGTTTCCGTTTCCGATTTTAAAAATAGAGATGACAAACAACTCAATGAAAACTCTAAAATTTAATGACATTTCCATTATCCGCTGATTGATGATTTGTTGTAAAACACCTTCGGAATATTGTGAAAATTATATTATATTATTGACAGAATTATAATCACAGCAAAAAATTACAAATATTGTTTTCTACGAAAGTTAGTACTACTTATCCGAAAAATCAATACTGATCTATAATTTACAACACTAAATATTTTCCCGGACCCAAAGGTAGTAAAAGATGGTCATTTGGTCAATCGTTAACAACTCAACCGCATATATAATTACGAGTGGTTTCTGTTGTCGTCTAGAGCGTTTTGGATTTTAAATTTTTTGAACATTTAGGGTGTAAATTTTAAAGCCAGCAGTGTACGATTTCAAAGGTAATATGTATGTAAAAATATATATATTTTACTCTAGAATAAATAGTACCTTAACCTAATATATTCAAACAAATCTTTAAAATGTTTTTAAGAGTCAGAACTTTGCAGTAATGGGACCATATAATGTAAAATTAATTAACTATAAGATACCCACATTGTCAGAAAAGATTAATTTTCAGTATGATTTTCAATATAAAAAATTTACTTACCAACTTAGTACCGAACCCATGACGATTTCTATTTAATGTAGAAAATTTAAAGAAATAGGAATCACATACTGTTATTATTATTAGTAGTTAAATACACATATTTTTTGAGAATGTTTTTCTGTGTATTGAAATTGATACCTTGAAAATACTTTGAAATCGTGTCTTCCTGAATTGAAAACTTTCAACCTAATCTCTACAAAAGTAATGAAATGTCAAAATTTAAATCAAATTTCCGGCAGATGGCTAAGCATTCAGTGTTGTCAGACCTACCTATTTATCGTGAATTTGTGCATAATTTCACAATTTACTGTAATCTTAGTTAAACTTATATGAAAGTTACCCGACAAAAATAAAAGGACTCTAAATTAAAAGTATAAGGTTAAAATAAAGAAGATATCAGAAATAAATGGATGAGGTGCAATATAATTCTGATTTTAGTTGACAAACCATATTTACAATGCAAAGAAAGTTGCAAATTGCAAACTTGCAAGCACCCAATAAACGACGATTATTATGTATTATAATTTTTCGTTGGTTCTATTTCAATAGCATGTCTATGTAGGCTAATTGTAGTTTTACATTTAATTTAGTTTGTCTTTCACATTGGAGTCAACCTACCTTACGATTTTCTCTAGAAGCAATCTGGCGGCACTGTTTGGCATTGACAGTATGCATGTAAATAATGATTTTTTATTATTTAATTATTGAACCAATATTATAAATTAATTTTAGCATTCTGCACTGAAGGTCGTCTGTAGCTACTAAACAAAACAAAAATAAAGCAAATCGATTGAGTGACAGAGGAGAAAATGGTACCTAACTGTATTGTTTTTGCCTATTTATATAACCAATTGCTTACCAAGATTATCTATTCGGTTTTTGATATTAGCAGATGGTACATGCCTTTCCAAAGGAGAGTAGAAGCGTTGTGTTCATACATCACAGCGAGCTATTTGATGAAAGGTATGCAGTCATAAGGAGAGACAGGAAAAGTCAAGAACTTACCAGAGCTTGCTGGGGTGGTGTCCTTTTTGCAATTAAAAAAGACATCTCTTATGAGGTAATAAACATTAACTGTGATAATGAAGCTTTTAGGGTTTATATTAGTTTCATTAAAATCATTTAACTATAAAAAAGTCTTTTATATATGTATGTATTGTTTATATTAGACCTAATGCAGATATTTTTAGTATGTGGCAGTGAATAGATTGATTACCTAGAAAATTTTTTAGATATATTTGAGAATATTCTATCCACTCTAGATCATAAGACTTTAATATTAGGTGATTTTAATCTGCCTAACTTTCAGTTAAAAGGTTCAGATGATAAAAGGGTTGTCTTCTGATGCAGCAATTCTTGAGCCTATATGCACAATTGCCGCAACAGCTGACATTAAAAAACTTTTTGTTTCAGTTAAAAATTTTATGAACAGGAACTTGGATTTGCTGTTATCTCTAAAACCTCGAAGTTGGTACAGTAAAACGGTAAACAGACACCGTGCGAACCTCCACATGGATTGTTTAGAGCCTACCAGTTGTTAAGATTGTAAGATGCTTATCAGTGTCCAGCACTACAAATATCTCGTTATCATTGCTCAGAGAGAGCAAAAAGTGAGTCCCTTCACCTGAAACTGAAGAAGTTAAGTTAAAGTTAGTATGTCAGGTTAATACTAATAATTTCGCTAAAGTTTGTTCAATTTAGATCTCTGCCATATTATTGCCAATCTTTTAAGCGATATACATGTGAGCCCTGGTCAGACGTAGAACTAGATACATGTGCACAATGATGAATTTTAGTCGCATGAGACACGGACCAAACAAAAGTGGTTTGTGAAGTAAATAGCTAGTTTGAACAGTATGGTTCAGAAACTAACAGGTGAATACATTAAGAGATGTTTGAAATCGACGCATCTATTCCTAAGTCACTTTCCGACTGAATGAGAATCTTGCTCCAGTCCGCAACCTGAGACTGAACGCGATGAATATCGAAGTGAAAGCAGGAAAATTAGAAAGTATCCTCCTTACGAAGAAGAAGGTTCACAAAGAAATATTCAGTAAGTCTTAGTTATCGTGCAAGCAAATGATCACGGAAAGCAAAAAACTTCAAATTTCAAGGACCTACATGCTATAAATCTGAATGGAGATATGAAATAAAACGAGAGAATAAAGTGCAAAAGGCAAGATCAACTTATCATGGCCAATGTCAATGAGTACAGGTTCCAAATTGAGGTGTGATATTAAAAAACAGACCAGGACAGATTTTGAAAATTATAATTTCTAAAGACAATTGACAATAATATCAATGGAATTTTGAGATTTGAAACCGGACCCTTTTGGTAAGTACCTTCTGGTTGGATATTTTTTTTATCAAAGTAAAATATATAGAAGAATCAAGCTAACTATATGTTTCGAGGCAAATGTTTTTCACACCTCTGATGGTTGTGTGCCACGGAGGATGACTTCGATCTTTGATCCAACAAGCTTTAACTGGTGATTTCAGGCGATGAATGTCTGGGCAAAGCTAATTGCAGATGTTTTTTTTCAACTTTGCACCTCTGAATAACGACTGTTTAGTCATGTTGATTCTGAGGGTCTCGGAATCTTTGAACCAAGTACGCTTGGATCGATCAGCAAGATCTGGACAATGATATTATAGAGGGGGTTTTAGTTCAACATTCCTGAAATAACTGATGTTAGTGTCTGAGGGTTTTTGACATTCTTTCAAAGAGAGCATAAAAAGTTTCAGGCGAAGCCTGGACAACTTTGTTGTTGTAAAGGTTCAACAACTAACGAGGGGCCATGTTGAGTGTCTGATGATATATTCCTTGCCTAAAACCATACAGACATATCTATAAGGGGTGAAATTGCCGATCTGTTGGTTACTCCTATGTAGTTGTCTAAAATATATCTTTAATCTAGCTCTAAAGCTTTGGTTAGCTTGGTTGAGTGGTTGTACTTTGACATAATCCTTTTCCTGATAGAACCGAAAGTTTAAAGAAGCAATTGTAACCCCAATCTTCAAAAAGGGGCGGAGGTTTAATTATTTTTGTTTAATATTCATCACTATCGACCTATAACTTTGTAGCTCCTGTGTTATTAAACAGCTTCAAGCTAAAATATGATAAAATGAAAAATTTATTATAAATATATGTTCTGACTTATTTTTTGATTATGAAGATGGACTTTTTACCCACTGTATAGTTTTTTGTTTACAAAATTTCAAAATACCAACATGCTTGTTTTCTTCCTAACAAGAACATTCAACAGTTACAAATAACTCTGTATCCAGAGACCTGGCTCTCAGGTATAATGATTATATTTTTTCAAGTTATTTAGAATCGGAGAAAAACTTTGAACAATTAATTGGAGCTGTTGTTAGAACTGACAAACAACAGGTGTTGTATAAAAAATATACTGGATGACATCATCCCATTGATATATATTCACAGATATTCTTTGTACATGCTACTCAAGATAGTTTAATAAGCATAGCAAGGATAAGAAACTTACATGTGTAGAGCTTTTAAACATACTGGTGTCTTCTAACAATAATAAAGCTATCCAAACATTGTCGGTATAAATTAATATTAATTTCTTGGTTTTTCAAGTGAAGTATTGAAATAAAAATCATTCATAACTAAAATTCATACTTAGAAAGAGCACGAACCAAAAACAAACTGCTTTGGGTTATTACGGTTGAAGATCAAACAAGGTACTGTCTTCTCGTTTTCGTCATTATATTGTATTAACCAAGACCTCAGGATGTGTTTGGTCAAACCGCAGAACAATTATTACTGGTAGATCGCTAGAAATCGACTTGATTCCATACAGAAGTCCTCTCTTGTTTTTGATTTTTATCAATGACTTACCCGATAGCCTGAAGACCTGCGTTGGGTTGTTGTTTGCTGATGATGTAGATGCCAATATTGATCTAAGCGGACGCAGAGCGCTCATCCAGCACGAAAAAGGAAATTACGTCAATAGGACGACCTACTGCGAGATGGAGAATCGCTGCCGGCAGCATTATAGATCAAGACGCGAAGCGGAACATTTGAATTGTTTGACATTACATCTGCCATGTTGTAATTGTAAATCGAAATAAAATTATGTTGTGTTTGAAAAGTTTGGAGGGATTTCATTCATAATTGCTAACAATTTATATACAGTGATGGGCAAATGTGTGGAACCAAGCAAATATCTCTGGAATTATTAGAGATATCATAATGAAATTTGGAAGGTGGATACTGCAGTAGATTGCCTATTTGTTTCCAATTTTTTTTACAATTTTGAACTTCCTGTTTTACCGGAAGTAATGTCGACTTAAAAATTTGCAATGAAACACCCTATATAGTATTTGAGTTTCTGATGAAACATTTTATTACGAATACAAAAATATCGGGTTTGATATTGTTTACTTCAATAGCTACCGAGATATTAACAGATAAGTAATTAAGGAAAGGAAAAATCTAATATCCATTAAAGAAATACATAACCAAAATTATTAACTAAATCTAAGTGATTTTCAAAACATTGAAACTTAACTTAACTAAACTTAATGTATTAGGTGTTCAAACTGAGCACTGTTTACTTCTTGACAATAAGTAAGTCGGTTTTTAAATTCTATAGTAAAATTAGCTATTACTTCTGGTGTAATTCTCTGGATGTCTTGAGTTATTCTTGCAGTTAATTCTTGCAAATTATTTGGTCTATCAACATAAACCTTAGACTTTAAGTAACCCCGCAGAAAATAGTCTAGTGGATTAAGGTCGGGACTTCATTCAGGCCATTCATAAGTACCCCTTCTTCCAATCCATCTGTGATGAAATGTCCTATCTAAATGATCTCGAACAATGCGAGCTTAATGGGGTGGTGGTCCATCCTGCTGAAACCAGATATTATTTGGTAGTTGTCCATTTACCTCCAATGCCGGAATAACTTGTGTCTCCAAGAGCTGTAAATACCTATCTCCGTTTAAAGTTTCTTGTAGGAAGAAGGGTCCTACGTTCTGTTGTTATAAATGTCGGCCCAAACGTTCAATTTTTGGGGATGTTGTGTATGAGCCTCTTGTACCCAATTAGGATTACTTTGCGACCAGTAGCGGCAGTTATGTCGATTAACCGTGCCATTTAAACAAAATGTAGCCTCGTCTGAAAACACCACATTTCTTATAAAATTATTATCACGGTTACAAATATCCATCATCGTTTCACAAAATCGCAAACGTCTGTCGAAATCGTCTTCGGAGAGTTTTTGAACGAGGTTTTGTTTTGATGATATTTTTCTCGCTTTAATAGCCTTCCTACTGAACGACGGCTAATTCCATGCATATTGGCGAGGTCGGTAGAGGATAAGTGAGGATTTTCTTCCAAAGATATAGCAACATTTTGAGCTACACCTTCATTACTTGCACTTTTAACCGTCCACTTTTTGGTAAATTGCTAACTGTTCCACTTGTGTCGTACCTTCGCAAAGTTTTCGTCATTACTGATCGGGATATTTGTGTATTCGGATGAACAATGTTAAAAAGGTCACAAACTTCTTGATGCGTCCTTTTCCTCTCCCCATACCAAATCATCATTAAGATTTCTATTTTTTCTCTTTCACTTAATTCGGCCATTTTACGATCAAATTAAAACAAATAAAAAAAAAATAATAAATGACAACACTGTCACTTCTGCAATGAACAACACTTGACAAATTTAATTTGCGCCTGATTTAAACAAACGCGCGTGTATTCGACTATGGAACAAGCAGAGCTGTTGGCTGTGACGGTATAATGCCACCGATTGGCCAATAGAAATACAAATCCTTACCGAGCGGTTTGTTTATATCGGGCGTAAATGAAATCTGAACCGAGTTTATTTACCATCGATTTTTTCTTTTCCTTAGTTACTTTTCTGTTAATATCTCGGTAGGTCTTGAAGTAAACAATATCAAACCCGATATTTTTGTATTCGCAATAAAATGTTTCATCAGAAACTAAAATACTATACAGGGTGTTTCATTGCAAATTTTAAAATCGACATTACTTCCGGTAAAACAGGAAGTTCAAAATTGTAAAAAAATTTGGAAACAAATAGGCAATCTACTGCAGTATCCACCTTCCAAATTTCATTTTGACATCTCTAATAATTCCAGAGATATTTACTTTGTTCCACACATTTGCCCATCACTGTATATATATATATATATATATATATATATATATATATATATATATTAGGGTGATTCAAATAAAAAAATATATTTATTTTTGTCTTGCAAACAGGCTCAAAAGTTTCAATTTGACGTAAAAAGATACGAGTTAAAATTTGAGCCCTTAATATTAATATTAAAATAGTCCGCATCGCGTTTTTCTATTTTCCATAAGAATAACATTGGAAAAAAGTTTTCTACACTTTATGAATTTTATTGCTAGCCTGTCGTGTATCATATAAAAGATCATTTTGCCTATTTTTGTAGAGAATTGAACGCTCTGCAAAATGGTCTGTTATGATTTTTCGAGAAACCTAATAGTTTAAGAGTTAATTGAGACCAAAGTTCAATTTATCGCAAATTTTAAATTTTTTGATGGATAACGGCAAATTTCATGGTTTTATTGAAACTAATCCCCAAAAAATTCATGATTATCTTAAATTTAGTTACTTGGACAATAATTGTTAATAATTTTCGGTAGTCACCGTCCAAAGAAAAACCGAATAATTTGAAGATTTACTATAATTTTTTTTTATGAAAATAAAAATCACGTTAAATTGTTTTTCTACTGCGACATCTGCTATTCTGGCACCAAATAATTATTTAGAATTAAAAAAAATTGATTTCCTACGATAGTGTTAATGCAGCAGTTTCACACAAAAATGAGTGACCACTTGTGTACTTAAATAATGAATTAGCTGTTACATCTTTATTTGATTCCAATGTTTCCGAAGATATAAAAAGAAAGATGTTTGAGCAGCAGCAACAATAAATCAGCGGTATCAAGTACTCGAAAATAAACATGAATTATTTTTACAAAAAGATTTAGGTGATTTTGTGTTGTAGAATCATTGGAATTGTTTAAAAAATTTGATTTACCGAACGATATTTTAGAAAATGATATTTCAATTTGGTCTAATAATGATAGTTACACCGAATGTGCTGAATTTTTTAAAACATTAAAAGTAACGAATGACGTAGCTGAAAGAGGAGTTGCGTTAAACGAAGAATATAACAATTACCCCACTAAAGATGAAAATCAACTACAGTATTTGTTACAAGTAGTTCGAGAACGTCGGCAACGTTATCCGGACTGTATAAAAACATCTTCAATGATAATATTTATTTACATTTAATTTTAAAACTATTTATAGAAAAAGTAAATATTTTTTTTATTTAAACAAAACCAATCGTCAGTTAATGTATTCCTTATGTAAGTATTTCAAATGACTGAAGAAAATTTTTTGTCTTTAAATTAAACAAAAACGAGATGACCTATGATTTCGAAGTCAATTGATGGTAAAAATGATCTCAAAGAGATTCACTGGTCTCATTATTGCAAAAATTTATTAACAATTATGGTTAAGTTTAAGTAAGTAAATTTCAGATTGTTCCAACAAAACCATCAAATTAAGTAAATTTAAGATAAACATAAATTTTTTGGGCGATTTGTTCCAACAAAACCATCAAATTTGCTGTAATCCATAAAAACTATAGGCTAGCAATAAAATTCACAAGGTGTAGAAAACTTTTTCCCATGTTATTCTTATGGAAAATAGAAAAACGCGATGCGGACTGTTTAATATTAATATTAAGGGCCCAAATGTTAGCTGGTATTTTTTTACGTCAAATTAAACCTTTTGAGCCTGTTTGCACAACAAAAATATTTTTTTTATTTGAATCACCCTAATATATATATATATATATATTTGTTTTTAAGTTTTCGCGGGAACTAAATGTATTAGATGGTTTCCGGGAATTCATCCGCGTAGTTGATAACTGATCCCTGCCGGGATCGATGGTAAAATGAGGACGTTTCGGCAGAGTCACATCTGCCCTTTTCAGGTCGGTTCGCATAATTCTCGTAGCCTTCTGCTTTCGCTTCTAGTTACTCGAATGCTAAGATTTTCAGAAGCGCTCGCGCTGTTATATAGTAGCGCATCGGCGCCTATTGGTTGGCACCGTGAACGGCTGCGTGTGATTGGGCTTGGGCGCTCAGTGGGCACGCCTCCCGCCTGCTGATTTGTTATTTCCAGTTGAGTTGTTATTGGACGGGTCCGGGCCGGTACGGTATTCAATAGAATTTTCCAACAATTCGATAAGTTCTGAATTTCATTGCGTGCGTTTAGACTGTGAGGCCTCTTCGCTATTTCAATTGTCTCTCTTACGAGTCTTGATTTCGGGTGTTCTATATTTGCCAGTACTCTGGTGTTCTCAAAGTCTACTCGGTGTGGCATCGTGGTGGCGTGATCCGCAATGGATGTTGTTTTTTCCTGTTTTCTTACAGCGTTCTGGTGTTCATCACGTCTAGCTTGAATTCTTCTATTAGTTTGCCCCACATAGGTTTTATGACAGTCTACACATGAAATCTCGTACACTCCCTGTTGTTCTAAAGGGATCCTTGTCTTCGGGGTCCTGAACACCGTGCTTATTTTTCTGTCTGTATTGAAAATAGTATCGATATTGTGTCTCCGTAGAATTCTTGCAATACTGTCCGTGGTCCCCTTGACATACGGTAAATAAGCCTTGGTTATTGGTGTCTCATGCTCCTCGTCTGTTTGTCTCGGCTTTGACTTTAGGGCTCTTTGTATATTTCGATCTGTAAATTCGTTTTGTCTCAGAGCTGTTTTTAAACTGTCCATTTCCTGTTTGATGTTATCCTGGTCAGCTAGTCTTTGTGATCTGGTTACTAAAGTCTTGACGATGACTTGTAGTTTGGCTGGGTGGTGATGAGAATTAGCATGAAGGTATCTATTGGTGTGAGTTGCTTTCCTATATACTGTATGGCCAAGGGTTCCATCTTCCTTCCTATTTATGAGAATAGGACGTGACTTCCCAGAGATAATAAATTTCATCTTAAATTATATATATGCAATTTTATTGTGAATGACCACCAGTTCTTTCATTTATATATTTTATTCCTCATTACCTTACCTTCCCCAAATAACTTGCTATATTTTATTTTATTTGAAACATTATTTTAAACATATTTTGCCATTTATACATTCCCATTTTGATTTTGCATTAAATATTACTCAATACTGTTTTGATAAACCGTATATTTTCTGTCAACTATTAATTTTGATTTATTATAAACCAAGTGTAGAGCCCCATAAATTATCGGAAATATTTGCATTAAATCCTGAGTATGATGGTAATCCGATATTTTTGAATACTTTCTTATGTTCCTGTAATACTGCTTACAGCATGGCAACGGATAATCAGCAAGTATTGCTAATTCTCCATATGAAAAATAAGCTACGCGGTAGAGCCGCTGAGTTAATCAACTCCCGAAACCCAAGGCAGCTATGTAAAATTCAAATCCTCCTAGAAAACCACTTTGGAGATCCACAGGATCTCTGGGCTCTCACACAAGACTTGCAAAGAATGCGACAAACTCAAAATGAATATCCTTTTACGTTTTCTGCTAGACTCCAGACGCCTCAAGCGAAAATGCTAGCTATAAACAAGCAAAATTTAACCATCAAAGAAAAACAAGCGTAGATTGACTTCATAGAGTCAATGGCTCTTAATAGCCTCCTCACGGGTTTAGAGTCCGAAATTGGTCAACTCGTTCGCGCTAGTGACCCCTGCAATATACTCACTGCTGTTTCTAGGATTAAACGTGAATTACAATTATCACACCCAGAAATTTTCAAGTAATAAAAATTTCCAAGAACCCTCTTGTAACGAGTGGGGCATCTAAACAACGAATGCTTACTGAGAATGAGACAATTTCAACACAACCCGCATCAGAATTATTCGAATTATCGCCCTCAGTTTCCCAGTCAACCTACTAACCAATCTACGAATGTTAATCCAAGCCAACAACTTTCACAACAACAATTTCGTCCATCTACCAGTAGACAACCACAAATGTCTGGCAATTACAGATCAAACCCGAGTTTCTTTAAACATCAACAACCAAAACTCAACACTTGAACAATGTGCAATTCGGTCCCTATCACAATGACTATAACTACTCCCAAAATGAAAACCATTACAACCCCTTACCTGATGAATACGGAAACGTACAAGAATATCACCCTAACGATTTCGAACAAAATGATGAACCAGAATATTTCAACACCAAACAGTTTAATAAATATTATTCTGACGAAACTGATTCTTCTCAACTAAATTTTCAGTCAACCTCTACTCAGTCAGAACCCCCTGACCAAGAAATTTCAGAAATTAAAACCCAAATACAGACAATGAATTTGGACGATTTCAGCCCGAATGTCAACTTCCCAGAACAGAACTTTCTGTAAGACCCCTTCTTTCCGTCAACTCCAAAATTCTTTATTATATTACCGATTCTTGAAACACCTATAAACTTCTTATCGATACAGGTGCAGGACTTTCAATTTTTAAACCTGAAACCTGCCAACGCTTCAAACAACGGTACCCTGAAATGTTATTATTCAAGCCATCACAGATGAGAAAATTCTAATTAATAAATCCACCCTAGTGCCTTTTAACATTTCCGATCCAAATAAAGTGTATATTTGTAATATTGATATCGAATTTGTAGGGTTATTAGGTTCAAACTTCCTGGAACACTATAACTGCATCATAGATTTCAATAAGAAACAATTCGTCACGAATTTTAAAACTTTGTTCTACACCTTCAACCAAATATATCTCAGTCAACACAGTTACCTCGAACTGAGCAAATCTGTAAATTGAAATGTAACAGAAATTGAGAAAGTTCGTCTCCCAAATGCCATAGTCAAAATCAATGAAAATGAAACACGCAAAATAGCCGAGAATGACAGACAAATGGCGATTGCTTCGTTTAGAACATCTCAACGAAGAAGAATCTGAACTCATTTCACAACTTTGTCTTATTTAGGAGACCAACTTACCTTTAAAAACGCAATTAAACTCTCTATAGACACGAACAATGCGAAATCTTCTTCTTTCACAAAATCATATCTATACCCCTAAATCCACAAACAAGAGGAGAAAAGTCAAATTTCCAAAATGCTATATCAAGGGATCATACGCTCTTCTAACTCCCCATGGTCATCCCCGGTATGGGTAGTTCCTAAAAAATTGGACGCTTCCGGAACACAAAAATGGCGTGTCGTCGTTGACTACCGGAAACTAAACGAACTGACTGTAGACAAGTACCTTCTTCCAAATATATCTGACTTACTCGACCAACTTGGCAAGTGTCAGTATTTCACCACTCTCTACTTAGCTTCTTGATTTCATCGAATTGAAATTGACATCAAAGACATTCCCAAAACTGCTTTCACAGTCGACAATGGTCACTATGAATTTGTTAGGATGCCTTTTGGTCTAAAGAATGCTCCATCAACGTTTCAACGGGTTATGGATAACATTCTTCTCGGAATCCAAAACGAAATATGTTTAGTCTACATGGACGACATCATCGTATATTCTCCCACAATTCATGAGCATATAGCCCGTCTCAAAGACTACGAAAAGTCAATCTAAAAATACAACCTGACAAATGCGAGTTCCTTCGCAAAGAAGTCGCTTATCTAAGTCATCTTATAACTCCTGAAGGCGTAAAGCCAAATCCCTCAAAGCTCGATTACATTCTCAACTTTCCCCAGCCAAAAAACCAAAAAGACATTAAATCATTTCTAGGTTTACTTGCTATTACAGGCGGTTCATTCCAAACTTTGCCAAAATTTCCAAGCAACTTACAAAATTACTTCAATTTGACCCCGAATGCGTTAAATCTTTTGAACAATTAAAAATTGTCCTTACATCTACCCCAATTCTCATATATCCAAATTCCTAGGAACCATTTATTCTCACAACTGACGCTAGTTCTTTTGCTATAGCCGCAGTTCTTTCTCAAGGTCCTATAGGAAAGCCCATAGCCTATGGCTCGAGAACCCTTTGCAGGGCTGAGAATAAGTAGTCTACCATCGAAAGAGCACTTCTTGCTATACTGTGGGGTGTTAAGTACTATGGAGCGCTAATTTTTGACCGTAAGTTTCTACTTTTGACCGGCCACCGCCCGTTAACGTGGCTATTTTCAATCAAAGACCCTGGAATTCGACTTCCCAGATGGCGCATCAAACTCGAGGAGTATGATTACCAAATAATTTACAAGCCCGGAAGGTAAATAAAAATGACGACGCTCTCTCTTGCACTAAAGTTAACAACTTTAATGATTACGTATCCTTTCAGACAAATAATCATCAAACACCGTTTGTAGTAATCCCAACAAACGAGACTGACGATGACTCACGAGAACCAGACACAAAAAGTCCCATTAACTTCCATCCTTAGAGAATATCATATAAACTGTATTTGGTATTATAATATTAACTTTCTGCATTCAATTATATCCATTTCAATCTTCTGAGACCCAAATGCATAAATCATCTTCCATAATTTTAATATATTCCTGGCTTTAATATTATAACTAAATATATAAATCAATATTAAATTCATCTGCTGTTTAAATGACCTGAATAAATATATATTAATATTTAAAATTAAGTTTTTCGAGTTCAATCATTGAGTGGTAATTACTCAATGATTGATTCAAAATAATGCTTTAAAACTTTCTTCTCTATTATCAAATTTCATTATATATTGTAATTATTATATAAATGAATTAGGGTTTACATTACATTCTAAAACTAAATCAAAAGACAACATAAATTATCAGTTAATCTCGTAAATGATCGCTGTCAAATTTGGGAATCTGACGTGAAACTTCTTTCAAAAGTTAGGTTTTGCATATGTCACTTTTTTATCATTTACTGGAAAAATAGTTTTTATACATATACCTTATTTACATGTAGTTATTTTTTATTTCTTAATAATGTAAACTTAAATTTATTATGAGTTATTTTATAAAATCTATTTTAGTTTACTATTACGACATTCTTGACCACTTCAACTGAGACCGTTGTTTCACCTTTTTTATACACCGTCGTTTAATATATGAAGGAGGGAATAGATGTTTAGTATTTCTCGCGGAGTGAATTTAAAGTAAATCTAAAGATATCTAAGTAATTTCAGCATTTTGCTATTTTATTAAATTTAGTCCGCAAAAATACAAAGCACCTAACTGCTAACAAGATATGAAAACAGGGTAAACTTACTTTTAGCTTAAAAAATTGTTGGAATTTTGTAACTCCCATACTGTCAAGTTTTTCCCACATCTCAATAGAGTGGATACTTTGTGATCTCAATAGATCTTTAGGCCGGGCGCATACGCTCGGTTTCCTGATTAGGTTTCCTGTTCAGGAATTTAGATTCGAAATTCAGCGTGCCTAGCGCAAACCATTCGTTGTTTTGTATTAGGAATTTACACGGTCAGTTCGAATAGAGACGCTGCTGTGAAAGCACAAATGGTCCACAACGATGAATTGATTGCGGTTCTGAATGAAAATTTCCGTGAGTGTGCGGCGAACGATAAGAAATGTATGTGAGCGCTGCATTCGGAGAGACGCCTTTAGGTTTTTTCCGTTCTGACTACCCGAATGCACGGAATAAATTCGGAAATAGTAAGGACATGTGCGCCTTGTTGAACATTTTGTATGTAAATGGGGCATTCAGCTTCCCGAATCTGAATTCCTGATCAGGAAACCGAGCGTATGCCCCGGTCTTTGACCTTTTGTAATGCGCAGGAGCGTTCGGCTGGTTTAAAAGGAGGGTGATATGAAAGTTTCGGGCACTTTTCACAAATATGCATGGGGAACTAGTATCAATACCCTTATTATCAATGAAATTAAATGAATTATTAATTTGTTGGGCATTATTTGTACATACTTCAACTAATTCATAACCTATTACTTGTAATAGACCATCACTTAGTTCACATCTCTAACGTATAAATCACATTTTAGCGACATTTTAACTGTTTATTCTTTTTGTTGATCTGATAGGCTTTCGACGAGATTCGATACAAGGTTTTGGGAAACTAATAAAGTCAAAAAATTCTCCAAAAATGATTTACTATACGTATGGCTCCACTGGCGGATCCGGGGGCTGAGGGGCTGAAGCGCCCCCAAAATCATCTGAGTGGTATGCTATTTTAATGTTTATTGTCCCGCCCCTGTATGGCTCCCACATTTTCCACGACATTAATGCTTTTTGCTCCATCCTTTATTGATGAAATGTTATACATATCAATTAAAATCGTTAGACTGCTATTTCACTTTAAGTTTATAACTATTAAAACTTTACCACTAATAGTAAATTAATAAATTACATCGAAATTCTTGTCTTCACTTTATAAACAAGTATAAACTGTCCGAAAAAGTGAGGGACGTTCACGCATGCGCATAATTTTTTTTTCAATTATGAAAAGGTCTATTGGTAGTGTAGTGAAAAAACATTATGCGCATGCGTCAACGTCGGCAATTTTTTTTCGGACACTGCTTGTTTATAAGGTGAATACGATAATTTCAATGTAATTTATTAATTTACTATTAGTAGTAAAGTTTTAATAGTTATAAACTTAAAGTGAACTATCAGTATAACGATTTTAATTAACATGTAAAACATTTTATCAATAAAGAATGGAGCAAAAAGCATTAATGTTATGGAATATGGGGGAGCTATACGTACAGTAAATCATTTTTGCAGAATTTATTTGACTTTATTAGCTTTCCAAAGCTTGTATCGAATCTCATCGAAAGCTTATTAGATCAACGAAAAGAATTAACAGTTCAAAGTTTGTCTAAAATGTGCTAAATGTTATTTATGAGTTACGAGATGTGAACTAAGTGAAGGTCGATTACAAGTAATTAATTAAGATATACCTATAGGTTTTATGTGTATGTGTTGTTAAGATAATAACTTAAAAGATATAAGATTAAATAAAATGAGTTTAACCTTTTCAAAATCAGTTGTAAATAATGTACTCGTGACCAGACATATGGATGCAAATTGAATTTAAATAAACATTTATATACTGAATTTTATATTTTATTTGTAGAAACTTTACAGCCTTCAGTAATATTACATGCAATTTTTGAACAGATTTCGTGAAAATCTTATAAAGTAACTTTCATATATCTGTCAGTCTAAAGATGAATTAGCCAACATAATTTAAATCACAAATTGTAAAAAAGACAATGACTGAGAAAACCGTAGTAATAATAAATTAATTAAATTTGTAGCTTGTATTAATAATGTTTATTTTATTAATTATCAGTATATTAATTACTTTAAAGCTAATATGAGTATCATTTTTGTCCTAATCTGTCAATTAGATCAGCTTTATTTTCGCCTTGTGAACGAAAATAACACTAACCACCATTATAACTTAATACAGTTATTTGCTTAGTTGAAAGATGTACAAATAAAGCCCCACCATTTAATATTTCTGTTAATTTCGTTGATAATAAGGGTAATGATAATAGTTCCCTAAGCTTATTTATGAAAAGTGCTCGAAACTTTCATATTCCCGCGCATTGCAAAGGGGAAAAGATCTATTAATCAGTAGTTATTCAGTCTAGTTGGCCCCAAGGATACTACATTACTACATAAAGGATTGTTTGATTAATGTTAAATAATTTCGAATGAAACCAGATGCCTTGTGACGTATCACGTTGTCTTGGCCGTGCCAACGAGTTGTTGTGACGCCTTGTCTATTGACATCAGAAGAGTTTTTCTCGATTATGTTTCATCCGGTTAATGTGACTTTTGTAACATATTAATTTGAAAGTTTTAGTGCAAATATTAGCAGCCACATCGTGACGTCGACTTTCGGAAAAATGTACATTTATCGAGCATTCCCTTATGGACTATCCTTGGCTTGATCCTACTTAGAGCTTGTACTTTCTAGAGATGCGTGCACAAATGCTTAGATCATGTACCTCCTAGATATAGCCTGTCATGAACAAAATAGTGGCAATGCTAGAAAGAGAGGGCAATAGAGACAGTAACAGGCTATTTCACTTAGTGGGTGGAAGCAGCCAATGAACAACATGCTGAACGTATTTCATTGGAAGCAGCTCCCAACCGGGTGAAATAGCCTCTTGCCATCTTGCTGTTTAGCCTTACCACGACATTTGGGCGTGACAGGCTATATCTAGAAGGTACATGATCTAAGGCACAAATGTCATGGTAAGACTAAAGGGAGAGAGGGCAAGAGGTTATTTCACTCGGTTAAAAGCTGCTCGCAATAAAATACGATGTTGTTCATTGACTGCTTCCACTTTCCAAGTGAAATAGCCTATTAAAGTGCATTTTCATGAGACGCCAGAAGCCAACGTCAAGTGTCATAGACTGGAGACTCAAATAGATGGTTATGTGGTATAATTTCGATAAAAGCGCCATCTGGAAAAAATAAAAATTTGTCATCCAGACATTTATATTGATATTTTTTCGTTAAATGATTTTTGATATCTAGGAGTTTCAGAAAAAAATCTCGAAAAGGTAGTATCATATATCTATAGGTTCGTTCCTTCAACCTAGATAACCGATACACAACGGTTGCGTACCTGCGCACAAGAAAAATAGCGTTTCTTCAAAAGAATAACCGTTTAGTGAACGGTTCAGTTTCGTGTTCCAAGTGACACGGTGATTGATTCGCAACCAGTTAATGTACAGTAATTTCGATCACCGGTTTCAGGGTAGAACCGGTGGTGCAGCCACCGACTGGTACATGCATCGAGTTGCGCAATAAACGGTTCATGTACCGATGCATTAACCAATTGCAGATCGGTCGACAATCGGTTGAAGGAACGAATCTGATATTTGTCAAAATGACCATGGAACAAATGTCGAAAATATACCACGGGACTATATTCTCTATGACATTAGACCTTAGATCATTTACCATCTAGATATAGCCTGTCAAACATAAAATAGTGGCAATGCTAGAAAGAGAGGGCAATAGAGACAGTAAGAGGCTATTTCACTTAGTGGGTGGAAGCAGCCAATGAACAACATGCTGAACGTATTTCATTGGAAGCAGCTTCCAACCGAGTGAAATAGCCTCTTGCCCTCTCTATTGCCCTCTCTCTCCTTAGTCTTACCATGACATTTGTGCACTGCAGGCTATCTCTAGAAAGTAAATGCTCTAAGCATTAGACACTGGCGTCTAGCGTCAAATCTAAATCGTGTTTAGTTTTTAATCGTTTGACGCTTGAAAAGTATGTGTTGACGCTGACATTTACTGGTTTTGTTGGCAGCGATTTTTTAAAGTTGGCCTTCTAAATTACCTGTTTGTTCTTTAATACGAGATACTTTAAAAACTTTAGTAGTAATTTTAACTGAGTTAAAATTAGACAGGGGATTATTAAATGCAACGAATTAATGAGTGCTATTAAATTTCACTTTAACCTAACTAAATGATTTGTAAGTAAAATAGGTAAAGCTGAGAGGAATTTATTAATGAAATTATGGAATACTAAAGAGAAGTTATATAAAAATATAAATTATCAAATAGGAAAATTAAGATATAATTATAATTAAAAAGTCATTGGTTTGAAATATGAAGAGAACTGCACACTTAAAAAGCCAAGTCCGGTTATTATAGTCTGTAAACCACTTTGTTTTTTAATAAAACCTTTGCATGATCAATTTACAATTAGTTTATCACTGCCAGTTTACTACGTTATTTAAATGAAATAATGAAAATAAAATATTGTATATAATTAGCATATATAAAAATACTAAGTTTGAGTTGTCATACAGACTTTGAATATCGACGAGAAAAAATTAGGCGTTAATAAGAATGGTAAAGTCTTCAAATAATTTTTTAATTGTAGTGACAGCGCCGACTCCTTCGGCATAACAGCAAAATTGGTCTCGAATTTTTACTGCTAATAGTGCTAATCGGCTATATGTTATTTGGAATATTTGTATTATTTTTTCGGATATTTCTCTTGAGCAAATTATAGTCATATTTCGTTGGATATCAGAGCAGATAACCCTTTTTGTTTCATTTTTGCAATATTTGGTGGCCGAATTATTTCTTGGCATTTATGGATCTACATTTCAAGTACTAATTATATTAGTGTAAGGCGGTTAAAAATTAGATAATTTTGATTGGTCGTCTCCCTGTACTTTCTTTGGCAATTTCATCGACGCTACACTTCCAGCCTGACGCTGTAGTTTGCCGCTATAACAACGATCAACTTTTTCCAGATGGCGCTTTTATTGAAATTATACCATACTATTTGAGTCTCTACTCGATGACACTAGACGCTTGACGCTGGTTTCTAGCTTAGATCATTTACCATCTAGATATCTTAGATCATTTACCATCTAGATATAGCCTGTCAAGAATAAAATCGTGGCAACGCTAGAAAGAGAGGGCAATAGAGACAGTAAGAGGCTATTTCACTTAGTGGGTGGATGGTCGGGGGACGCAGCCAATGAACAACATGCTGAACATATTTCATTGGAAGCAGCTCCCAACCGAGTGAAATAGCCTCTTGCCCTCTCTCCTTATTCTTACCTCGACATTTGGTGCATTGCAGTCTATCTCTAGAAAGTAAATGCTCTAAACTAGATATAGCTTGTCAAGCATAAAATCGTGGCAAACGCTAGAAAGAGAGGGCAATAGAGACAGTAAGAGGCTATTTCATTTAGTGGGTGGAAGCAGCCAATGAACAACATGCTCAACGTATTTCATTGGAAGCAGCTCCCAATCGAGTGAAATAGCCTCTTGCCCTCTCTCTCCTTAGTCTTACCACGTCATTTGTACACTGCAGGCTATGGCTGTTTTCCAGTTAGTAGAGCACAAGTGATTTTGTGCCGCACAGTGCGGCAATTTTTAGGACGTTAATTGGAACATGGTTGTTTTAAAACCAACCGGTAGAGTACACTGATCACCATAAGGTTAAAAGTGTATTACTCATAAGTTATCAATTGACGTTATATGTGTACGTAAATTATTTACAGAATAATTCAATAATGGTTGTTTTCCAATTACTAGAGCACAAAGTGTTTTTCTGTCGCCCTGTACGGTAATTTTCGGGCGTTAATTGGAACATACTTCATGTTTTATGATAAAGTTTTGTTTACTTGGTAAACCTACACAAAACATCCCAAAGGCACAGTTATTTCTTGTGCTAATTTGTGCGAGCTAGTGCTGTAGTTGGAACACTCAGTGCTAGCACTGTGCTCAATTGTGCGTTAATTGGAAAACAGGGTATCTCTAGAAAGTAAATGCTCTAAGTTCTTTTGTGCATTGCAGGTTATCTCCGGAAGGTATATGCTCTAAGTAGCACTACCCTCGGTCGGTATTTTTGACTTTGACATTATATAAATCTATAACAATATAACCTTTCATATTTGCTAAATTAAAATGTTTCGATGGTATTGGTTCATGAGATTTATAAGAAATAATACAGCTCCAATAGAAGTAAATAAAGCGGCCCTGTGGAAGCAAAAACTTTCTATTGCTTATGGATTTGTGGCTTGCAATGCTTTAGCTGTTGTTGTCTATGCATGCTATAATGGTAAAGCTGATTGGGCCCAACATTATGGCTTAAAACCAGAAGAAGATCCCGAATTATCTCCAGGTAAAATAATTAAATTTTTTATTTTTTCTTAACACATGTTATTTTAGGTCAAAAGTGGGCTAAACAATTAAATGCTAAAAATCCAGAGATTTACAGAATATCAGGTTTCAAAATAACAAAAATTCAAGAAAGGTCCGGGAGTGAAGAAAACATAGATGTAGTTATGCAATAAATTATACTTAAGATCACAAGTCTGTACATAGTTCAGTTAATTAAATTTCTTAATATTTAAAAAGTATGTTGTAAGGAATGGTTTCTCAATTTCCAGTCACATCCCCTAAGTTATGATTTATTTGAAATTTTTCCATTTCAACCATCAAAGCTGATCTGGAATACAAAAATAATTTTAATTAGAATACCAGTACTCTATTCTTCACAGTGTAAATTATATAGTGTAGATACTGCTCTATAGTGAAACAACAGATCATTGACTAAGCATCTATATCAGTTAATTAGTTCAAATTTTGTACAAAAAATCCCTGCATTATCTTTTGTGTGCCATTACAATCTCAACGATGGATTCAGTAGTGGTGCAAGTCCTAAACTTAATGTAGACAAGGTACATTTATAAAATATAAAATAAAAAATCATTTGAAATTAACGCCATGGGCAGTGGCCCATGCCTTATGCCACCTCTGGGTGAATTGACTTTAGTTGTAACAACAAAAACTGCAGTGCTGTTACAGTGACACATAAATTTCATATATAATAATAAACATCTTTTGTTTTCTGAATGATATTTGTGGCATATTTTTCAATGTCTAAGTACTTCTTGGAAAATAACACTACATATAAGAAAATTGCTGTATATTCCAAATGTTTGAGGGTCTAGGTCAGACCCCATTGTCAACAGTTAAGAAACTATAGTTTCTTAACCATTGATGTTTAGATTATACAGCAATTTTCTTAATTGTGGTGTTATTTCCCAAGTAGAACTTAGACAATAAACATCTTTATTCAGAAAGGGTGGGATTTAGCATATGCTATTCTTCATATATAGTTTTTATAATATGAAAAATATATGGATGTGGAGATTAAAAAATATATTTGTTATAGCCTTCCTCAGTAAAAAAATCACATTCATTCCACAAAATTTGGATTTTTTTTAACAGTGGTGGCAGTTGAAATATCTATAAATATTAAAAATAATTCTAAAACTAAAAATTCAACTGGTTCAAATATTCTATTGTCTTACCTGTATGATTCATATCTCATCACAATATTTTGCAATTCTTGTTTGTATAACCTAGTAAGCATAGCATTGTAGCATTCCAATTCTGACAATCTAAACATATCCCATCTTAGTTTATGGTCAAGTTCTGTGCTAGCTACAAAAATATATGCCCATAACAATAACGAGAGAAATTCAACATATTTCATAATAAATAAGTTAGTAATGTGTTTTAAATTTCTGTTTCAACAATATCTACAGGGAACAGAATACATAATAAGGTGGTAATATAAAAAAATAAAACCAATAATATAAATATTTGTTACCTATTGTAAATATTTTATTAATTTAATTATTCAATAATCAATTGTGCTCATGGAGTGAAATAATTTGCTCAAGTGCAACTTTAGGACTTACATACTAAAGGTTCCATACCATCTTTGAGATTTGTCATAATCCAGGTAAATTCTTTATATATATATATATATATATATATATATATATATATATATATGTTTTAAGTGATTTCCGGGAATTCATCCGCGTAATTGATAACTGATCCCTGCCAGGATCGATGGTAAAATGACGACGTTTCGGCAGAGTCACATCTGCCCTCTTCAGGTCGGTTCGCATAATTCTCGTAGCCTTCTGCTTTCGCTTCTAGTTACTCGAATACCTATATATAGTTTGTATGATATGTTCTGCGACCTTACTTATACATAAAATTGTTGAATGTATATTCTTCATTTTGGGTCTTTCAAAATGATAATCATGTTCATTTTACATGTTTTATTAATGACGTTTCGGCCATGTTTTTTGCAAATCTATTCTAAAACTGTTAAAACTATTTATAATTTAAGAACCTATGAATTTATACTATCCCTGGCTTGACCATACAACGTATGGAAAATTCGCTAAACCCCAGATATCCTAGATATCAAAATGATGGGAGCCCATGTCAGGTTTTCAGGCCCGTGGTTGGAGTCGTGGCGGCAGATTCCCATGAATTTCCTGACCGTCCGGGCTGTTCCTAACAGGAAGGCTTTTTGCATTTGTTGGTAAAGATGTTCGTCCAGACCGAGGTATTTTAAATTATTTAATAGATGTTTTGGGACTATTCCTGTGGTTGACATAACGTTTCGTACAGTTCGCGCGTTGTTCATGCCCCACTGAGTCTTTATTTGGAATTGCAAATCACTATATTTGGTTCTTTTCACAGCCTGCTTGATATTTATATTATTGATGTTAGGACTTGCTATGTCAATTAATGTTGTTTTCCAAGAGACTTTATCTACCAAAACTATATATGGTCTATTGTGAGCAACAGTCCGATCAGTCAGTATCGTGTCCCAGTACAACTTGTAGTTGTTATTTTCTAAAACAGTTTCTGGTTTGTATTTATAGTATGGTAATCTCACCGACTGTGATAGTTCAAGTTTCAGTGCTAGTTCCTGGTGCAGTATTTTTGCCACGGCATCGTGTCTTTCTTTGTATTCAGTTGCAGCGAACGCTTGACAACCTCCTGTGATATACTGGATAGATTCAGATGTTTGGCAACCATACCGGCATCTGTCGTTGTTAATAGGTTAAAGGTCTTTAGCGATGTACTTTAGATAGTTTTTAGTTGGAATTACTTGATCTTGGATTGCCAATATAAAGCCTTCCGTTTCAGGAAACATATGACCAGTCGGAGTGTTTTGAGTCATCAACTTGACATATGACTCTGTGTAGATTACAAACTTCTGCGAGTTTCTGGAAATTTTATATATATTTGTTGATCACGTAACTTGCCTATATCTGCCATTCCTCTTCCTCCTCACCGGGGAAATGTTGTACGTTCAACACAGCCCTTTGGTGATACTGAGATTTTGTTAGTAGTACTCGAACTTTCCGTTGTAATTGTTCAATGTCAGGCTTGCACCAGTTAACTATACCGAAAGAGTAACAGCACTAAACACGCGTAAGTGTTAATAGCCTGAACCAGATTTTTACTGTTAAGTTTGGTCTTCAGCAGTCGTCTTACCCTTCTATAAAACTCTGTTGTTAGGTCCTTTTTCATGGTGGTGTGATCAATTCGTTGAGTCTGCTTTATTCCAAGGTATTTGTAAGTATGGCCATCCTCCATGGATTCAATTGAGGTGCCATCTCCCATTTCTTAGGGTCCCTGCTGTATTTTTCCTTTAACTATATTAATAATTCGAACCCTTCTACTATTTTAAGCATATCATGTAGCTGTTGTTTCCTAGCTGCCATCAACTTTAAGTCGTCCATGTATAACAAATGGTTTATCTTTAATGCTTGTACGTTGTTGTGTTTGAGACTGAACCCAAAGTTAATCGAATTCAGTTTGTGTGAGAGTGGGTTCATGGCAAGGGAAAACCACAGCGGGCTAAGAGAGTCTCCCCTTCTAATTGGGATAGAGTCGGTTTGTATCGAACAGTCGGCTTCATTCATAAAGATTTTGGTTTGCCAGGTAGTTATGACATATTCTAAAAAGTTAAGAATACAATTATTTACTTTGTAGAATTACAGCACCTGAATGAGTCAATGTGAAACTGAATCAAAGGCCTTTTTGTAGTCCACATATGCCATGTAGAGATTTCGTCTTTTGGCGTGGGCTTGATTGCAGAAAACGCATTCAATTATTAGTTGTTCTTTGCACCCCATAGAGTTTTTCGTGTATCCCTTTTGTTTTCGGTAGTTATGTTGTTCAGCTCACAATGTCTGAAAACGCGATGATTAATGCACGACGTTATAAGTTTGTATAAGGTTGGGAGGCAAGTGATTGTTCGGTACTTTGCTGGATCCTGTGTACATAGGTTATCCTTTGGTAAGAGGTATGTAGCACAATGCGTAAGGAAACTAGGCATCTTGTGTGGATGGATAATTATGTCATTAATAAGGACTGTTAATTTTTCGTGGGTGGCGTAAAGTTTCTTTATCCAGTAATTCTGCACACCTTTCTGGTCCTGGTGTTTTCCAGTTATGGAGGTGTTTCATTATGTTGGACGTGTTTCGTTGTAAATGGTTAGTGATGCATCTTCGTAAAGTTTCTTTATCCAGTAATTCTGCACACCTTTCTGGTCCTGGTGTTTTCCAGTTATGGAGGTGTTTCATTATGTTGGACGTGTTTCCTTGTAAATGGTTAGTGATGCATCTATCACAATTCTGAAATGCAGCTTCCTTCTCAATAATCCAGCTCGCTCTGAAATTATAGGAAACTCTTGTGGAAAGTTGTGTTTTCCAGAACTACTCGATGGTCGTTTTACTGGGCCATTATTATTGATGTTGAGTTTTCTATAAAACCGTTTTTCTGATTTTCGGAATAGTACATTGTCTAGTTTCCGTTAGTTACTGGTTTTGTACCTTTTCAATCGACTTGTGTAGACGGAGAGCTTTTGTCGTAGACTGTCCAGACAGTGCTGCGATGTGATGTTTTCTCTATCCCACTGAGAGTGTATTCGGTACGTTGTTACTACATTATTATTATTCTTATATATATATATATATATATATATATATATATATATATATATACGCTGTAGGTAAGTTGATTACAAATTCATAGGTTAATAAATTATAAATAGTTTTAACAATTTTAGAATAGATTTGAAAAAGGTCAGAAACATGGCCGAAACGTCATTAATAAAACATGTAAAATGAACATGGTTATCATTTTAAGAGATCCAAAATCAAGAAAATACATCCAACAATTATATATTGTTATAAACTCCGTGGGTTCAATTTAATTTTTCAATTAAAATTTAAAAACTAATATTCACTCTCACTTTCTAGAAACTTTTATTTACATCAAATATTCACAACAGCTGATTCGGATATCTAAATAATAACACGACATACGCTCTTCGCCGCCTAACTCCTGCGATAATGGCCCGCTCTTTTTAAAATCAGCATCGAATTATCTCGTACAATCCAGTGTCAATTTTATAGTTGTCGAGTTATTTCGAGATTAATTTTTTTGTCCTCTCAGCGATTGATGTATTGGAATAAAACCAGGGCCGGCTTAGGTAAATTTCGTAACACTATACATATATATATATATAATAACGGGTGAGTTAAGTCGTGTTTTAGAAGTACTCATAATTAATCCCGTAAATAAGTGGTTAATACTTATAAATAAGAGACGAAATTTGACAAGTGCATAATTAAAGTGTTCATGTGCCATCTGGGAAACTCAGCATATAGATATAAGGTCTGCTTTCATTACAATTTTTATTAAAATATTTCCCGTCACAGTGTTATTTCCAAAGTAATAAATTTACATCGGACATTTTTTGTGATGCCCGGCATTTGTACTTTTTGTAATAACTCTACGACCCGAACGAATCCAGGTGTTTCTTGTGACAAATGCACAAAAAACTATCACTTAAAATGTGTGAAATTACCTAGTAGTTTTTGTGAATTCTCTCCGGATTCCGGTGTTAATTGGGTTTGTCAAAAATGCAGAATGGATTGCAACGATGACAACTCTAAAATTGATCAGTTATTAACAGCAGTTAATTTAATTAGATCTGAATTGAAAGATTTCAAAATTAAACATGCCGAAATTATTGAATCTTTAAATTTTTATGGAAATAAAATCGACGACTTTGGATTACGTATGGATCATTTTCAACAAACCGTAAGCGTTGTTCCAGGGCTTAAAGAAGAAGTAAATGTCCTAAAAAAACAATGTTCACAACTGAGTTCTGAGTTAGAAAATTTACAACAACAAGGCAGATTATGTAATATTGAATTGTGCGGAGTCTCTGAGAAAAGAGATGAGGATTTAAAGCTCATTGTTCAAAGTATTTCAGAGCTCATCGAATTTAGAATGGCTGATAACCATATAATCGAGTGTCATCGGGTGAAAACCCATCCTAACAACAAGGGCAATTCTAATATCAACCGCAATATAATTATAAAATTTAAAAATCAAGTCATGAAAAGGAAATTCATTGAAGCGGCTCGTGCAAACAAAGATAAATTGATTAAATCTGCTTTCAGTACTGGCAAAATATTCATTAACGAGCATTTATCTCCTTTTTATAAAATTCTGTACAAACAAGCAAGGGAATTCAGTTTATCTAATAACTACAAGTACTGCTGGGTCAAGGACTGCAAAATATACATAAAAAATCGGAATCCTCCAAATCCTTTTTGATTTCCTCCATTGATGTACTGCAGAAGATTGGAAATCCAGAAGTGCCTTAGTGACAGTATATTAAGACTCTTGTATTAAGATTATTGTGTAGCATTTTTTCAAGTTCAAAGAATTTCATCTCTACTACCAGAACACTCGCGGATTAAGAACTAAAACAAACAGTTTTTTTCAGTCGGTATGTTCTGGTAATTTTGACATTATCTGTGCTACAGAAACATGGTTACAAGAAGAAATCTTGGACTCCGAATTAATTCCCTCCACATATACAGTGTATAGAAGAGACCGTGACTTAATTAATAGTGGTAAAAGTGATGGTGGTGGCATTTTGATAGGGGTTAAGAGTAATATAGTATCAAAGACTTTACCTTCGTGGCATTCAAATGGAAAATTTGAAGACTTATCCTTGAGTGAAGGTAAAAAACTATTCATTTGTTGTGTATATATTCCCCCAGATAGTACAAACGAAGATTTTATAACTCACTTTGAGAAAGTTGAAAATATTATAAACAACAACCCACAACAATGTTTTCTTTTTATTGGTGATTACAATTGTTCTGATATAACTTGGAAAACTAATAATGAGAATCCGAATACTTTTTCGCCTTCCTCAGGACATGATGGTCGAAGTGAATATTTTAAAAACTTTATTTATCTTGTTGGATTAAAACAATTCAATAACATTGCAAATTCTCACGGAAAAATTTTAGACTTAGTTTTATCAAATAATCTTGATATAAGTGTTCATGAATCTTTGTCACCGTTTGTCCCTGAGGATTTGCATCATAAGGCTTTAGAAATAATATTACAATTATCTGTTGAAAAATTACTGACGCGTAAGCCCTACAGACAACACTTATTTTATAAGGCGAATTATGATAATATCAAAAGTAATCTTGATGATATTTTGTGGAGAGAAGTACTGGATCATGATGATATCAATGTTTGTGTTGATGTTTTTTATAATATTCTTGATAACGCGATTGAAACTCATGTTCCGGTTAAGGTTTTTAACAAACATGGTAATCCTAAATGGTTTTCAGCATATTTAATTCAATTAATGAAGAAGAAAAACAAATTTCATAAACGATGGAAAACATATAAGAATGCTAATGACTATACACGATTTTCTGAATTGAGAAAAGAAGTTAAAAAAACAATAAACAAAAATTATAAAAATTATGTTAAACAACTGGAGGAAAACATTAACAAATCTCCGAAACAGTTTTGGTCGCATGTGTCTAATAAACGTAAAAAGTGCGCACTGCCCTTGATAATGAATTATAAGGATAGGGAATACACAGGATCTGTAGAAATATGTTCAGCTTTTTCTGAGTACTTCAGTTCAGTTTTTGTTGATAACAAGAATCCCTCATTAATTCATCATGTTAATTCCAAAGTAAATTTTGATATTACTTCAATTTCTAGAAATCAGATTACTAATGCAATTAAATCTTTGGATATTAACAAGGGTCCGGGCCCTGACGGAATTCCAGCTGTTTTTATTAAAAACTGTGCTAATGAGCTTATCGAGCCTTTGTGGATTATCTTTAACAAGTCACTGGCAAGCGGCTGTTTTCCAGATAAGTGGAAAATGGCCCAAGTTGTCCCCATATTTAAGTCTGGTGTTAAGAATATTGTAAATAACTATAGGCCAGTATCTTTATTAAATTTAACGGGTAAAATTTTTGAAAAAATTCTGACTCAAGAGCTATTCTTTCTGGTTAAAGATCGTCTTACCATATTTCAGCACGCATTTTTTAAGAAAAGATCAGTAGCTACTAATTTAGTGCCGTTCATTCAGTATATATATAATGGGATGGAAAACGGTCAGTCAGTATGTGCTGTGTACACCGATTTTTCCAAAGCATTCGACAAGGTACATCATCCGACACTCGTCGCCAAACTTATAAATTTCGGTGTGCATGGCATGGTACTGGATCATATTTGTTCATATATCTCTAACAGAACCCAGTATGTTGCTCTAAACAATGTAAAGTCTAGAGTCACTCCTATTAATTCGGGTGTTCCACAAGGGTCCCACTTGGGTCCCTTATTATTTAGTATTTTCATTTCAGACGTAGTTGAATGTTTTTCTTTTTGTAATGTACTTTTATATGCTGATGACATGAAAATCTATCGAAAAATTTCAACAATTAATGATTACCAATTAATGCAAGCCGACCTTTGTAGTTTTTTTAATTTCTGTGAAGTCCACAGATTAATATTGAATGTAACGAAGTGCAATTGTATACTATTTTCAAGATTAGTTAATCCACCACTAGTTGATATGACCATCAATAATGATATTATTCCTCAAGTAACCCAAATTAAAGATTTAGGAGTTATTATGGACAAAAAGTTAAGCTTTGATAACCACATTTCCTTTATGGTACAAAAAGCCTTAAGGCTCCTGGGCTATATACTAAGAAATACAAAAGATTTTAAAGACCATAGTACAGTAATAAGGTTATATATTTCTTACGTAAGATGTTCTTTAGAATATTGCAGTATGGCATGGAATCCTATGTATGATAAGTATATAAAATCCCTAGAACATGTACAAAAAAAAATTGTGAATGCACTTAATTATAGGTATTTTAGGTTTCGGCATTACCAAGAATATAGTCACAACTTGAGATTCTACAACCTTCAGCCACTGTTTATCAGAAGAGAAATTTGCCGATATTTGTTTTATTTATAAAGTTATTAACAATATGTTGTGTTCTGAATGGGGTCTGAAGAATTTACCAATTAATTGCAGTTTTCCTAGAACAAGACACAAACAGATTTTTTACGTTCCTTACTATTCTACCAACTACTACGGTAACTCCCCGTTAATAAGAAGTATGAATGCTTATAATATAATTTGTCATTTAAACGTAGATATCTTTTCCTCCAATTTTAATAATTTCAAGAAAAATTTAACTAGATCGTTACAAGAGTTTTATAATACAGGCGTAAACATTGATATATAAACATGATCCACAATATAATTTAATAGTTTTTATGTTTTTCTCTTTAGATATTGTTAAGTGTGGAACTTTGTTGTTAATTAATTATTTCGAGTTCACCTATTTGTAATTTTCTATTTGTCACTGTGTGTCATCTTTATTAAGGGTTTGCCTTAGGGACAACCTGTAAGATGACCTACTGTATAAATAAATAAATAAATAATATATATATATATATATATATATATATATATATATATATATTTGTTTTTAAGTTTTCGCGGGCACTAAGTACTACTTAGTATTCGAGTAACTAGAAGCGAAAGCAGAAGGCTACGAGAATTATGCGAACCGACCTGAAGGGGGCAGATGTGACTCTGCCGAAACGTCGTCATTTTACCATCGATCCTGGCAGGGATCAGTTATCAACTACGCGGATGAATTCCCGGAAACCACCTAAAACATTTAGTGCCCGCGAAAACTTAAAAACAAATATATATATATATATATATATATATATATATATATATATGGGATAGGACGGCAACCTGTGTTGCTGCCGTAGGTGTCTAAAATGAACTTGCCGGACTGTGTAGGAAAGGCTAGGGTTGGGTTGGAACATAGTGCTGCCTTCAGTCGTCTGAATGATGTTTCGCAATCCTGATTCCAACGGAAGATCTCTTTCTCAGTGGTCTGCCGATGTCGAGGCGCGGCAATGGTGGTAAATCCCTCAACAAATCGCCTGTAGTATGAACAGAGGCCCAAGAAGCTTCGGAGTTCATGTTTGTCTCTTGGGACTGGCCAATCATGGATGGCTTCTATCTTGTCCTCGTTGGTGCGGATTCCTGACTCGGAAACGACGTGACCCAAAAAATCTACTTCTTTTTGGAACATGAAACACTTCTTCGGGTTGAGTCTCATGTTGGCATTATTAATTCTGGATAATACTTCGTCCAGGTTCTTCAGATGGTCGTCGAATGTCTGACTCATGACTAGAATGTCGCCGAGGTATACGAAGCACGTCCTCCATGTTAACCCGCTCAGTACATACTCCATTAGTATCTCAAATGTAGCGGGTGCATTAATAACCCAAAGGGCATGACCGTGAACTGAAACAGCCCTTTACTAGTGGAGAACGCTGTCTTCTCTCTGTCGTTTTCGTGTAGACTAACCTGCCAATATCCACTCTTTAGGTCTAGTGTGGAGAACCAACGGGAGCCTGCTAGTGTGGTCAGAGTGTCATCAATTCGGGGTAGTGGATAGCTGTCTTTCTTGGTGACGTCATTCAGCTTTCTGTAATCCACACAAAATCGGGTGGTTCCATCCTTCTTTTTAACTAGCATGACGGGAGCAGACCATGGGCTAATGGATGGCTCAATAACTATATTTTTGTTTTTAAGGTGGAAATCCATTATGGACAATTTGAGCTTAGAGTCTATCACTCAAATTAGTGTGGGACTTACACCCACTAAAACCACCTTGTTGTTTCTGCAGTTTATGAAGGTGGTGGTACTGTTATTTCTAACTTGCGTCGCCATCTCCCGGCCTTTCTATAATTTCTCTATAATTTCCCGTATCCATTTGTATATAATTTCCTTGTTCTCTTTACTTTCTATCATTAATTTTATCACGTTAGATGGTGTTATCCTTTCACCAATCGTTGTTTCTGTTCTTGTTTTATTCCTTGCATTTCTTTCGCTGTCAAAAACCACGTGCTCCATTGTCTCCTCAATTTGGCACATATCACAGTTACTCTCCCTCATTTTCCCTATCCTTTTCAGATATGCTTTGACACTACCATGCCCAGACAAAAATTGTGTCATAAAGTAATCTGTACTTCTATATTTGCTGCTCGCCCATTTTGTTAGGTCTGGTATTAGTTTCTTTGTCCATTCCGCTTTTCCCGTTAGCGCATCCCATTCTTTTTGCCATTCGGCTCAATAACTCTATTTTGGACTCGATTTTTTCCTCGACTGCCTGTTGTTGCCCCAATGGTAGTCGTTTAGGTGGTATTCTGGTGGGTTGAGCCTTTCCGGTACCTATTCAATGCTGGATGATGTTGGTGCGACCGGTGGTTCCATCTTGACTGTTCATAAATTGCTTCGCTTTCTTATGGTTCTCTGGTGTCAGGTGTGTTAAATGGTCAGCAAACTGTTGTAGGAACTCTTTACTGGGCCCTGCCTCTTTCACTGACGTCTGGTACTCTTCTTCGCAATTGATGATGGTCTCTACTGGCTCGAAACAAGCTATCTCTTGACCATTGGCAATTCTTATGTCGTTTTTGGACAAATTCAGGACTCTGATTGGTATATCTCGTCCGGTTTTAACTATAGCCCGTCCAACTAAGTAGTCATGAGCTGAGTGTACGGGCTCCACCATTCCAACGCAGCTCCCAGGATTGCTGCCTAGCTGCCCATGAATAATCTGTTCCGTTAGACCGGGAATGCTGGCTGAGGATCTTTCTACAATTTTTATGGAGGTCGATGAGCTGTTAACGGGCCGTGTCATTACAATTCTTCATTCTTCATTTAGGAACCTAAGAACATCATATCTCGGGTCGAAGATAAATCCATGCTGGCTGATTAGGTCCATACCCAATATGAAATTGTCCTCAATATTCGCTACCAGGACCCTATGCCGGTTCATGTTGTCCCCTATCTGTAGCACGACATTTGTCTCACCCTGTATTGACATGGACTCGTCGGTGACTGTCCTGAGCTGGATGTTATTGGTAACTGGTCGGATTTCGGATGCCCTCAAAACCCTGGACTTGGCAATGGACACAGCGGCGCCGGTGTCGATGGTGATGGTACTTGCTTGGCCATTGATGGTGCCCCTGATGACTAGGCTGCTGCTATCGTTCAGGTAGCCTGAATCTGTAGTCGCGTTGAAAGTGCCCTGTCCGTCCACAGCTGTAACATGCCCCTCTGGTGCCAGTTACCTGTGACCGTTCTAATAGTTTGTTCATACCAGCCAACAGTGCTTGAAATGGTGACTCTGGCTCTTCCTGGTTGAAGGAAACTGCTCGGACCCTCGACTTGGACATGTTCATGACGGCCTCTACTTCCAAAGCCCGAAGTAGAGCTTCATTACTCTTCTTGACGCCATTCAGTCTTAAATTTCTTTGCACTTCCACATCTCTGATACCGTTTATGAAACTCTGTGTGGCCAACTGGTCTTTCGTTTCCTCTGGCAGGACTGGGTAGGACAAGTGAACTAACCGTCTAATCTCTGCTTCGAATTCTTGGAGGCTTTCACCGGATTTTTGCGTTTTTCCACTCAGCTGGACTTGGTACACCTGGCTCAAGGATTGATTGTCGTATCGTTTGTCTAGGATGGCGATGATCTTGTCGAAATTGCCTTGTTCATCGACTGGAATGCTTTGGAGGAGTTCTAGGGCCGGACCTCCTAATGAAATTACCAGAGAAGTAGATTTTTCTTGGTTATCCCATCCATTAGCTGTAGCCACTGCTTCAAATTGCCGTTTATACACGGGCCAAGATGAACTGCCATCAAATGTGGTTGGTTTGCTAACGGAACCTTTGGTACTCATGGTGTTCTGGTATTTTCCTCGCTGTAAGTCCTGCTGCATTTTTTAAATTTCTATTTCTACCTTGTTTTGGATGGCACTGATTTTATCTTGAACTGTGTTTTGAATAGAACTGATTGCGAATTTTACTTGGCTTTGGATGGAATCATCCACTTTGGTTTCAAGAGTGTCCACGGTATTTTTTATGGTCTTAATGTCATCATTTATCTCTTTTATGTCTGACTCAACTATTTGCATTCTGTTATTAACTGTTTCATTAACTTGTGCTACTATTTGCATTAATTGTTCAAATTGCAGTTGTCTTTTTTCTTCCGTTTTGCCTTGTTTTTCTTCAAATTTCGAGAACAATCCTTCAATTAAATTATGTTGTCCACTTTTCATCGTGGAAACTAGATTTTGTTGTTTTTCTTCCATCGTGGAAACAAGATTTTGTTGTTTTTCTTCCACCGTGGAAACAAGATTTTGTTGTTCGGTTTTCATCGTAGTGTAGTATTTTCTATTTTACGTTTTTCATCAAAAGATTTTACTAACCTTTCTTCTTGATGTTGTTTCTCCTTCTTGTCACGTTTTTCTAGAATCGGATATTTTGTCTAGTCCCTCCGTAACCTGCTTGACTATTTTTTTTGTAGTTTCCTCCATTTTTTTCCATGCTACGGGTTTCCATAAATCAAATTACGATTTTAACTGCACTTAATCCTGCACTTCTGATTATACAAATTATACAGAACAGCTGATTCAAATATCACAATAATATTTCTACATATAAGCTCTTCGCTGCCCTAACTAACTGCCGCGATTATGGGTCGCTCCTTTATAAAACTTGCAGCGAAAACTCTCGTACAATCAATCATCACTTCTATAGCTGCCGAGCCATTTCGAGAACAATTTTTTTCCTAAAAGCGATCGGTGTCGAGCTGGAATGAAACCAGGGCCGGCTTAAGGAAATTTCGTTACAATACTATGGTCTATAGTCTTTAATAAGCAAGAAAATTCGAAATACATGTTAAGTAATTTATTGTCAATCTGGCAACGTCGCGCTAAAAATCAGATTCACTTGTAGCGTGAATAATAAACGAATGATTCACACATAAAATAAAAACTTGTTATTTTTATGTATTAAGTAATTACCTGGTTTCGAGTGCCGGTAGATTTATTAGGTAGGTAAATAAAATTTTATGAAATATGTCCCCTTTTAATATTTACGTAATGAAATTTATATTTGGGGATTTATTTTATGCATTAAGTTGGCGAAGGAAGGATACAAAGTTGTATACATTATGATACAAAAATAATTCGAATTAATATTACTTTTGTTAGGCAAATAAATACCCATGTATTTACAGGATGTCATTATGATAGAGCTCTGGAGAACAACGGATTCTTTATAGTAAATATTCAAAATTCAACATTCTTGCTATTACATCTGCTTTCCCCCAAATTAATAACATTTCAGGTATTTACCTAATTGTATAATTGACACTATTTGTCACATCCTAATACACTTGAACTCACAATTCACACCCGATTTTATTTATTTTTCCAATTTATTTTTTAAAATGAAAATCAAATCACGAACCCTACGTCGAATATCACGCAAAAATCACTTTCACTTTCTTACAAGAACCAGTGTAGCAAAAAAGCAATCGTGGTAGCGGTCAGCTGTAGTACTGAGTAAGGCATGTTATATGCTATGTTGCCACATCTGTTCGGAGAAATGTCATTATTCGATTTGATTTACTTATTTCATTGATTTTTTTTATTTGAATAACTGATTTATTTGAATTGACTATTTTAATTGGTTACCCTACTGTTCTATCATTCAAAGAATCGTTATTCCCATTAACGTATTCTACAGTTTATTAATTATCTATACCCTTTAACATTTTATTCTATAAACTTTATACTCCAATTCATTTATATCGATAAACATGGCACAAGCTTCACCAAATTCAGGTACCCCTGAAACAGAAAGATATCGGTTAACGGAGATATTTTCCGTTATACCCGAATTTGAAGGCGACCAAATTTCCTTGGGAACCTTTATAGATGCGTGTAATTGCGCATATAATATGTCTACGGCGGATCAAAAATATTTGTTAGTGATCCATATCAAAAATAAACTCAAAGGGAAAGCGGCGCAGTTGATAAATGCAAGGAACCCCGGATCGTACCTTGAAGTCAAACAATTCTTGACCCAAACTTTGGAGTTCTCGTGATCTATCTTCCCTTATTCACGATTTACAACGTCTAAAGCAACTTTCGAATGAGTATTCACTAACGTTTTACAATAGACTCCAGGTATTGAGTGCGAAAATGCACTTCTGCATTCATAAAACGGCTGGGCTAAGTCCAGAACAAAAAGACGCCCAGACCACTGTAGAGGATACAATGGTGATGAATACCCTTCTTACGGGATTAGAACCCCGTTTAGGTAAGGTAATACGTGCCAGTAATCCAAAAGATCTTCTTGAGGCACATTCCCGGATTAGAAGAGAGCTTCAACTTTCTTATTTCGAGGATTAGAAAACGAACAAATATGTTCCTCTCAAAACCCAACTTCCAAGCACGAAGCCGACACAATCTCTTAAGTGTCTTCATTGTGGTCGATTAGGCCACATAGCGGCAAATTGCCGATTGAAAAATCAAAATGGTTCTCAACAATTCAACCGAAACCATAGGCCAAATCCTGTTGGACCTAACCAACAAACAAGGCCAAACTTCCCCCCAAATAATCCCCGGTTCAACAAGGACAACAGTCATTTCAATCAAAATGTTGATTACACTAATTATTCAGACTACAATTATTATACGGATGATAACACATACGATTATGAGGATGATCTTCAAAATTATCCTATCGTTGAACAAACTTTCGAAGATACTCCTATCGAGCCCTTTAATAGTCATCAATATCAGGATTTTCTAGCGCTTCCGAGCCTAGACCAACCTCCCGATTCGACAACGACTTTGTGCGAAGTCGAAACCTGGCCGATTTGAACCCCGACTTGAACTTCCCGGAGCAACTATTTCTCTAAGCCCCCTTCTTACCCTTAATTCCAAAAACCTTTATTACATTCTTGACGCTTCTTCTAAATTCAAACTACTTATTGATACCGGAGCTGGTATCTCTATCTTCAAAGAAAATACGGTAAAGAATTTCACCCAAAGATCTCCTGAAAGGGTAACGATTCAAGGTATTACCCATGAAAAAATTCCTATTTCACAATCACAATCTACCTACTGTAATTCCATTCGCTCCACGTAACCCACATAAAGTTTTCATATACGATTTGGACATTGAGTTTGACGGCATACTAGGTTTAGATTTTCTTGAACACTATGAATGCATAGTTGATTTAAAATCTAAACAGCTAATAACAAATTTTAAAACCATCCCTTTACACAAAGTTCCCGATAACGATCAACAATGTTAAGCCAAATATTACTTCACAAACACCCACACAAAACAAAATAGCCATTGAGGCACGCACAGAAAAGATCTTTTAACTTAAATGCGATCTTTCTAACATCGACGCCATCTTATCAACTCAAGAAATTGACAGAGTATGACTTCCAAACGCACTCGTACACATTAACACAAATGGCGAATTTCTAACTTCCATCATCAACGCTAACGCGATGCCCAAAACAGTAACTTTTTCTGATTTAAAACTGGAACCACTTGAGAAAACTCACCCTATTCTGAATTTCAATACAGACGATTATCATGATTCCCAATACATAGACAGAAATTCAACTATTAGACAACAAATTAGAACTGATCATCTAAATGACGAAGAACGCGAACAAATCACTAATCTTTGTTTGGAATTTCAAGACATTTTCTATCTTGACGGTGAGGTCTTGACTTTCACTAACGAGGTTAAACATTCGATTGATACGAATAACGCAAAGCCCGTTTTCACTATTGACTGTAGAAGATAAATATCCTCTGCCAAATATCTCTGATCTTCTCCACCAACTTGGAAAGTGTCAATATTTTTGGACACGGATCTCGCTTCCGGGTTCCACCAGTTGGAAATCCAAGAGGAAGATATTCCTAAGACTGGGTTTTCTGTCGAAAATGCTCATTACGAATTTGTTCGTATGTCAGTTGATTTAAAAAATGCACCTTCTACTTTTCAGAGGGTCATGGACAATATTCTTCTGGGTATCCAGAATGAACGTTGTCTCGTCTACATGGATGATATCATCGTCTACTCTCCGATCATCCATTCCCGGTTAACATAAGTTTTTAAACGACTTCGCAAGTCTAACCTAAAAATTCAACCTGATAACTGCGAATTTCTTCGTAAAGAAGTGGCTTATCTTGGCCCTCTTATCACACAAGAAGGTGTAAAAGCAAACCCTTCAAAGGTTGAATATATTCAGAACTTTCCGCAACCCCAAACTCCGAAAGACATCAAATCTTTTCTTGGTCTCGCTGGGTATTACAGACGCTTCATACCAAATTTTGCGAAGATTTCTAAACCTCTGACTAAACTACTTCAAAAAGGCGTCAAATTCATCTTTGACGCAGATTGCAAGTCTTCCTTCAATGAACTGAAGCAAGCCCTTGTATCAGACCCAATCCTGATATATCCATACTTTTGAAGAACCCTTCCTGCTCACTACTGATGCTAGGGCTTTTGCTATTGGAGCGGTTCTTTCTCAAGGCCCCGTGGGAAAAAATCTCCCTATTGCATACGCTTCTCGTACCCTCTGTGCTGCAGAGACACGATATTCCACCATCGAACGAGAATTGTTGGCCATAGTTTGGGCTGTTAAGAACTACAGACCTTATCTTTTTGGGAGAAGGTTTACACTTCTGTGTGACCACCGTCCTCTTACTTGGGCTCTTTTCGATTACAGATCCTGGCAGTCGTCTAGCCAGATGGCGCCTTAAGCTAGAGAAATACAATTATAAGATCGAGTATAAGCCCGGTAAGGTAAACCAAAACGCAGATGCTCTTTCTCGCATCAAAATCAACCATTTCAAGCAATGTGCTGATTTCCTTTCGAAAATAAAAATTTTCGGTAACAACCAAAACTGTCTCCGAACAACCTGAAAACTCTGACAATGACGACGAACATGACGAAAGAATTATCGTTTAATCGATTTGTTCAACTCTAAAAAACTGAGTCAATAATCGATTACTCTAAAATTGAAATATCCAATTCTCAACTTCTAGACAAGTCCCACAAACGCATAGTTACATTCTTTTGGCAAAACAAAACTAACGACTTACACGAGAAAATTATTGATGACTTTTTCGAAGAAGAACCTAATTTCAGTAATGACACTCTTAACATCATAGCCAGTAAAACTGTCAGGCATAGAAAGTACTTATTTGTACCTTTGCCCTATGACCCTGAAACTGTCGTCTCAAATCTTTTCAAAATTATTTACAACAACCAAGATCAATTCAACGACTCCGAAACATACTGCCTTGAAAATAACGTAGAACTTCCCATTCTTGAAATTTTATCCTTCATTCTCTCCGACAAATCAAACTCAAAATCTGCCAAAATATTGTTACGACTCCTACCGAAGACGAAATTCCTATAATACAACAATACCACTGTGGTAAAAACAACCTCCATCGTGGCATTAACGAAACCATCAGACTATTAGGGAAAAATACAATTGGACTGGCTTAATTAAAACTGTAGAACAATTCATCAAATCCTGCGAAACTTGTCAAAAGGTAAAGTTCTGTAGGAAAAACCTAAGTGAACCTTTTGTTATTACGGAAACACCCAAGACTCCTTTTGAACGTATTAACATTGACATCTTCGAGTATCCATCTAGAAATCATGCACTGACTATTAGGGACGAACTCACGAAATTTAGGCAAGCCTACCCCATAAACGACAAAACAGCTTCAACTGTCGTAAACACCCTTCTGATTTTCTTTCAACATTACGGAACTCTACTTCGCATCCATTGTGACTATGGACGTGAATTTAATAACACCTTAATGCGGGATGTATGCCAACTATACGACATAAAACTGACATTCTCCAGCGTTCAACATCCCGAGTCAAACGGTTCTATTGAAAGATTTCACGCGACCTTAGCTGAAATGATAAGGGCAAATACAGCAGAACATCCAGACGAACATCCATTTAACGTCCTCCCTTATGCCATCATCTGTTATAATAACACGAAAAATAAAACCACCGGTTTCACGCCCTATGAACTCATATTTGGGTACACTTCAAGTAGGCCTCCAGAAACCCTTTACAACCAGAATGGACTATTATTACAGACTCGCCCGTGCTAAAACCGAAAGACAGAAAGAAAAATCTAAAGTGCGATTTGACCAACACGTTTCTACTAAACAACCCGATTACAAAGTAGGCGATAAAGTCTACGTAAAAGAGTCCCAAATGAAAAACAAAGCTGAAAACAAATTCAACGGCCCCTTCGAAATTACCGCAATACGAAAGAACTCTGCCACCGTCATAAATTTGCAAACAAACCAAATAACTAAAGTTAAGTTTGACAGACTAAAACCTTATTTTGAATAAATCCCTTCTTTTCAGATTCTGTGGACTGTTTTCAGTCGTGTGAACCTTCAACAGTACTCCATTACGCCTGTTAACAATACTATAGGAGTTTTCTTTCATGAAGAAGGAACCCTTAAAATTTTTAATGACAAATGTGCACTCCTTGTTTACCCCTTTCGAGACGCTATTTCTAACAACGACAATATACTGCACAGACTTAGAAACTATTAGCGACAACAAATCTTCAAATCAAAAGTACAGACTCACGTAAGCCTCCTGAAACAAATATCTAAATCTGTTAACATCAAATATAAAGAAATCTTCGCTGACACTGAGACTTACAGTACCAACAGAAAGAACCGCGGACTCATTAACGGACTGGGATCAATTTGGAAATTTATTTCCGGTAACTTAGATGCAACAGACGGACAATACTTTAGTGACTCTATAAATAAAATTACTAAAGGCCAACATCAAATTGAAAACTTAATGAAATAACAATTATCCGTAACAACTTCGGTCATTAAGAACCTTAACACCACAATACAAAAATTTCAGTCCGAAGAGAAAATATTTTCGGAAAATATTGAAGCCAATTAGGAAGTCAATTGAGTTCATTACAGACAATCTTGCTTTTTATGAATTTCAAGCCAATGTCTTGGATTTGTGTGAAAGCTTAATGGAAAGTTTCGTATACATTGAAGATACTCTCAACGATGTATTAACTGCACTCTCTTTCGCCCGTCTAAAAATTTTACATAGTTCAATTATAAACCCAGTAGATTTGGTCGATTCCCTTCAGAAAATATCAGTCACTTCATGAAAATAACTTACCACTTCCAAACTATAGTTCAAATGTTGCTGGATACATCGATCTAATAGAATTGGAAGCTTTTCAGATCAATACTAAAATTGTTTTTGTACTAAAAATTCCCTTAGTCAATCCTGAAACTTACACACTGTACCGCCTGTATCCTATCGCAGTATTTGGATAATCGAACAGGATTTCACCATATTCTTCCAACAAAATTAAAATATATCGCGAGAGATGACGATTCGCTATTGTACGCATCTGTCGAAGACCTGAGTGACTGTAAGCCATTATCTAAAGAACATAAGATCTGTTCCAAAGTTATTCCACACACCATAGACAAAGAAGCCTTTTAAGAACCAGCAGCACTTCCACCAACTTGTGAACCTGTAATATTATATGCCGAAGAATATAATATTCAACAGATTGACCTGAACCTTTGGCTAATCTCGATTTCCGGACAGTTGCCCATCAACATCAAGTGCAAGGAAGAAGATGTCGTTACCCAATCCATATCGACAAATTCTCTATTCAACATCCAACCCAGTTGCAATGCCTTCATCGGTAACACCAGGGTCCATGCCAGAGGGACCACCAACAACGTTGACAACATCACACATAAGAGTCACCCAGCCAACATCCCCTACAACTGTTGCGACAACCTACCAACCACAGTCAACTTCCAAGTTGAAACCCACGAGACTACAGGAATTGGATGCCAGAGACCTGAATATCGCCAACCATAAGCTTAGCCAATACTCCAGGGAATTGGAAAAGCTCATAGACCAACCATTCTTGGAGAAATACACCTCCTGGTTTACGATCATCACAATAGCAACAACAACAACAATTGTGGTTGCCCTCCTTTTCATCAGCATCATCAGAAAGAAATTCCAGAAGCCCCCAACGATCAGCCCTTCTGCCGATCTAGCACCACCACCAGGTCCATCAACCATCAAGTCCAGGGTGAAGCTCCACAGCCTCCTGAGTCCTGTCGATGATATTGATTTGCAAAACCTCCCTTAAAAGTCGACGCTGTAGCATCAACTTTTTATTATGGATGGCAGTTATTCCATCGACTTATATGAAAACACTAAGCAACAAGTTCCCAGTTGAATCAGCATACACGTGTCTTCTCCAGTTACCTGCAGACGAACATCCGTGCGAAATGCAAGCGCTGCGAAAACTAAGTCAGCATTCGCAGGTTATATATTGTATAATTTCATTGTATCATTATTCATTATTACTTACAGTTCTGTCTAGTTTAGTTTACCACGTAATTTTGTCTTTTTATTGTTATGAAGTTTTATTGTTATTTTCAAGTTCTTATTTTTATTAAAAGTATTGTGCAACTATAAATAAACTCTTTTGTAAAAAGAGAAATTTTGAAAGTGTGATATAACATATATATATAATTTTCTAGTTGGCCCTCAAAATTTGCTTATATTTTCTTGTGTTCCGTAGATTAAAATGTACCAATATTTACAATTACTTTAAAGATCTTCATTTTACCACAATAAACTTATTTACAAAACAAAGTAACTAATACAGCTTAGCGCTTCGCTCGATCGATTCAATACACGTCGTACTACAATCGGTCACAATCACTTCTGGTATCCCAGAGTGTATGTGAAATTTGATTCGAGAATCACGTTGACACAGTTTTTTTCATTAATCGTGTTCGGGACGCCCGTTGTTACTCCTTTGTTCGGCTGGTTTTTTTATTATTGTATTCACACTCTTTTTATTAGACTGATTAACTTCTAAAAGGTTTCTTAATTTCTAGAGGCATAAAATGAATGTTATATTATTGCCGCCACCTTGTCTCTCTCTTGGAAACCGACTGGATTTACCTTGAGATCATAGCGGGTCTTCATCAGATCGCTGGAGGCCAAGATCTGCGTTCGGGCTTGTTCGTGTATTGCCAGCGTGTTCTGTCCGAGTTGGTCTGCACAATCCTTAACTTCTTTAGGCGGTTCTTCTGGTGAGCCAAATGCCAAATCACAAGGTAATCTCAGCTCTTTTCCGAATAGTACTCTGACTGGAGTCAGTCCTGGCTGTTATGTACGGAAAGGCACGGAATATGCTCATCCCAGTCACACTGGTTCTTGCTGACGACCTTGGAGATGTTGTTCCAAGATCCTGTTGGATCTTCCCACTATTCCGTATGACTATGGATGCAAAGGTGTGGTACTCGTTTGCTTGATTCCCAACATCGTAAAGTTACACCCTTGTTTTGCACCGTCGCCATCGTGGTTGCCTCTTGATTGAGTATAGCATAGGCCAGTTGCTGAAGTAATCCATTGCGACCAGAATGTATTTGTTTTCAGACTCGGGAAATGAGATGCCCACATTGTATTGTTGCAAGCAGGGGTCCCGGTACTTGAGATTGGGAAAATTCTCAAGGTCACGTCCCCCACAAGATGACACCGCCCGTGCTCATCCGCACGTGCCATCGCCTGGGAGTCAATGACCTCGGCTGATAGGGGCGTTGACACGGAACGATGGAAAGTTGATATGGGGCGTATGGCATAGAACGACGGAAAAATGACAGGTTATTAGAGGTTAGGTTTCGCGGAGTCGGCATATAGGTTAGACAGCTGACAGGTAGGCTAGAGTTGGGGCGTTGACGTATGGCACGGAACGTTAGTATGGGTGTTGACGTATGGCATAGAACGATGGCACGGAACATTGACAGCTGACAGGTAGGCCATAGAGTCAGAGGTACGGAACACGGTTGACAGTGGACATATTGTACTACAGACAGGTTATGACGTAATAGATAAGCAGTTACCCCTTGAAGCGCTCTCATTGGTTAATTACCACGTGCTCAGCCATACCGAGCTCTCATTGGTCAACAGTGACCACATGATCTGTTCAATTGCGCCAAATTTCAATGATTTACAAAATAATTTATATATTTATATCACAAAAACCGACTCATGATGGGGAATCGAACCCCAGTCCACCGGTTTCCTACGTATGCACGTAGCATATGCGCCAACAAGGCGACCTTACTTACTCTTGCTATCAGTTGACAGTATGTTGAATAAAAAACGCGTAGTAATAATAACACTCACAAGCAAGCAACGTAGAGAGAGATAGCTGAAGACTATAGTCACACAGCGATGGTTGACTAAGATGTGTATTAATCAATGTACATGTGGATAGAGAGAATAAGAAATTAAAACTACTGACAAACGATAAGGTGGAAATGGGAGTGCTTAAACGGGAATGCTAGAACCGGAATATCAGGAAACGGAATATTGAGAACGGGAATGACGAAAGTGGCATGGCGGGAACAGGAATGCTGAATGTTGTTGTTGTTAGGGCATGCGCAGTCATATCGTGCGGGGTTAGACATCCCCAGTGAAGGTGTAGGAGTGATAGACATGCGCAGTGATGTTGCATGAGTGTTAGACACGCACAATGATGTTGTGTGAGCGTTAGATATATGCAATGATGTTGTATATATGTTAGACATGCGCAATGAAGTTGTATGGATGATAGACATGCGCAATGATGTTGTGTGAGCGTTAGATATATGCAATGATGTTGTATATATGTTAGACATGCGCAATGAAGTTGTATGGATGATAGACATGCGCAATGATGTTGTGTGAGCGTTAGGCATGCGCAGTAATGTTGTGTGAGCGTCAGACATGCGCAATGATGTTGTGGGAGCGTTAGACATTCGCCATGATGTTCTATGAGTCTTAGATATGCGCAGTGATGTTGTATGGATGATAGACATGCGCAGGGAAGTTGTATGATTGATAGACATGCGTAATGATGTTGTGTGAGTGTTAGGCATGCGTAGTAATGATGTATAGATGTTAGACAGGCGCAATGATGTTGTGTGAGCGTTCGGCATTCGCAGTGATGTTGTTTGAGTGTTAGACATGTGCAATGATGTTCCACGGGTCTTAGACATGCGCAGTGAAGTTGTATGGATGTTAGACATGCGCGATGATGCTGTGAGAGTGATATACATGTGCGGTGATGTTGTATGAGTGTGTGACATGCGTTGTGTATTGTATGTTGCATGAGTTTGCTTTAGCTGTTACTTTTTGTCTTAACCATTGAACGATGTGATTTCATATAAATCACGTCTCTCAATAATGGTTTTCCGAAATTTATGGATTTTTATCATCTACGTAAGAAGAGGTTATAAATATGTTTGTTCTTGCTGCTTAGGGAAATATATGAGAATCTAACGTTACGGCTCTACGTACAGAACCCTATGTTGTCATAAGCTGATGTACCTGTCTTTAGAAATAAAGGCCTGCACCAAACATTAACCAAAATTCTGAAATATACCAACATTTCAATGTTACCTGTCTGATTCAACATTACCGCTATAGGGTGGTTTTCTATCAAGAAAAGTGAAAGTGGGCTGCATACAAGCAACCTACTTTCACTTTCTACTCCCGTGTTTATGACATCACCAGTCCTCACTCTCACTGGTCATTTCAAACCATTGTCAAGTAAATAATTTGATTCATATTTGATGCTCCATCAGTCTTATGGTGCGATGAAAATATCATACCAATCAATTCACTCAAGTATGTGGCTTTCCAGGATCTAGGGACTTGCCTCATCATTGGTATATATGGGATATATGGGGTAACTTGCACGTTTAGCTTTCATTCAAACAAGTTTTTCTGTACCTCTATAAGAAACAGTATACTGAAAGGAGCTGTCTAATAGGACTTTGAATGACAAGAACGGGAGACGAAGAATTAAAGATCGGTCCAAATGGTTGGATTCTGTTGTCCGTTGATAACCAAATAATAATAATAATAATAATAATAATAGCCCCGTGTGGTGTCCGGGTTAGAATAGCACCATGGTATCTACCGCCTGTCGTATGAGGCGACTAAAGGGGCAGCTGTCCGCTGACCTATAACCTAGCCTTCCTCCCTTCCCCAAAACCCGCACGGGATGATCTGGTTTAAATCATTTCATCTGGGAACTGACAACCCCACGGTTCCAAGTTACCCGGGTCACCAGGGTCAATTGGTGGCACCACCCATGAAAATGGAGTTACGGAGTAGAGGCCTCGGAAAAGAGCCGCTGCCTGGGGATCGCCAGGGCATGTCTGGAGCCGGCGCTGGACATGACAGCATGCGGGACGTCGGTGGCAGGGTGCTGAGGAGGCGGGCCCCTGTCGTCCAACGAGCTACAGCCCAAGAACCACAACAACATTCACCAATACAGTCACAGCAACAACGTGACCATCACCAACGGAGTCAAACGAGAACGAGAACTCCACCCGCAGAAAATGTTGCGCAGGATCAACAGCCAGCGCTCACTCAAGCGGGACTGATAAGACAGCGCATGAAATGGACTAGCGCCATGAATAAATTTATAATGCGCACGTTTTACAGAGTGACTAACCTTGGCCAGGACAAGACTGGATATCGCCAAATACTGCATCAAGAGTTCTGTCGTGAGTACCCAGAGCTTCAAGTTACCGAACAGAGAGTCGCAGATCAATATCGTGTCATCTTGAGAAATGGCCTTATTTCGCCTGATCAACTGGACGAAATAAAGAGCGAAGTTGAGCGCGAATTATTTGGTCGAAATACAACAGATCCAGAGCCTGAAACACCTTTGGCGCAAAGAGCAGACGAGATTCAAGAACTTCAACAAGAATAGCCAGCCAACGCTGACCTGCTTGAGAAAATCCAAGCAGAAATGGAAAGAGCTCTTATAGAGTATAGTGGAACAGATCCATTGATTAGACCAACTCTTCCCAAACTAAGATCTTCTAAGAAACTGGGAATCGTCTTGCAGCCTATGAACAAATTTATCTTGCCACACTATGTTTTAGGTGTTAATACATTAGAGTCACTACACACAATCATCTACTGTGCTGCAATTTCTATCTGCAGAACAATTGGGGTCGCAATAAGACCAAAGCAAGACCCTCCCCAATTTAGACAAACACCTCGAATACCACCTTGGCAAAGAAGGCTAGAAGGGAAAATTAATTCTCTTCGGAAAGATATTGGAAGACTGCCCGAGTACCAACGAGGGGTCAGAAACAACAGAATAGAAAGACTTGTCAAGACGATCATGGACAATAACCGAATACACTCCTAGTGGGATGGAGAAAACATCACATCTCAGCAGTGTCTGGATGGTCTACGACAAAAGCTTTCCGTATACACAAGTCGATTGAGAAGGTACAAAACCAGTAACCAACGGAAACTAGACAACGCACTATTCCGAAAATCAGAAAAAGGGTTTTATAGAAAACTCAACAACACCAATAATAATGAAACCCCTAGTTATCCCAGTAAAACGGCGATCGAGCAGTTCTGGAAAACACAACTTTCCACAACAGTTTCCAATAACTCCAGAGCGAGCTGGATTAAGGAGGAGGAGGCTGCATTTCAGAATTATGATAAGATGCAACACCAACCATTTACAACGGAAGACACGTCCAACATAATGAAACACCTCCATAACTGGAAAGCACCAGGACCAGATGGTGTGCAGAATTACTGGATAATGAAACTTTACGCCACCCACGATAAATTAACAGTACTCATTAATGACGTAATTATCCATCCACACAAGATGCCTAGTTTCCTTACACATGGTGCTACATACCTCTTACCAAAGGATAACCTATGTACACAGGACCCAGCAAAGTACAGACCAATCACTTGCCTCCCAAACTTACACAAACTTATAACGTCGTGCATTAATCATCGCCTTTTCAGACATTGTGAGCTAAACAACATAATTACCGAACAACAAAAGGGATGCGCGAAAAACTCGATGGGATGCAAAGAACAACTAATAATTGATTCCGTTGTCTGCAATCAAGCCCACGCCAAACGACGAAATCTCTACATGGCATATGTGGACTACAAAAAGGCCTTTGATTCAGTTCCTCATGATTGGCTCATTCAGGTGCTGAAACTCTATAAAGTAAATAATTGTATTGTTAACTTTTTAGAATATGTCATGACTACCTGGCAAACCAAAATATTTCTGAATGAAGCCGACTGTTCGATACAAACCGACTCTATCCCAATCAGAAGGGGTATATTCCAGGGAGACTCTCTTAGCCCGCTGTGGTTCTGCCTTGCCATGAACCCACTCTCACGCAAACTGAACGCGACTAACTTTGGATTCAGTCTCAAACACAACAACGTACAAGCACTAAAGATAAACCATTTGATATACATGGACGACTTAAAGTTGATGGCAGCTACGAAACAACAGCTGCATGATATGCTTAAAATAGTAGAAGGGTTCTCTAATGACATCCATATGCAATTTGGCCTAGACAAATGCCGGATTATCAATATAGTGAAAGGCAAAATACAACAGGGGCCCTACGAAATGAGAGATGGCACCTCAATTGAATCCATGGAGGAAGGCCATACTTACAAATACCTTGGAATAAAGCAGGCTCAACGAATTGATCACTCCACCATGAAAAAGGACCTATCAACAGAGTTCTATAGAAGGGTAAGACGACTGTTGAAAACTAAGCTTAACAGTAAAAATCTGTTTCAGGCTATTAACACTTACGCGTGCTCAGTACTCAGTTACTCATTTGGAATAGTTAAATGGTGCAAGACGGACATTGAACAACTACAACGGAAAGTACGAGTTCTACTAACAAAAGCTCAAAATCACCATCCAAAGAGCTCCGTCGAACGTACAACGTTGCCACGGTATGAAGGAGGAAGAGGATTGGCAGATATAGGCAAGTTACGTGATCAACAAATTTCCAATTTGCGTAACCATTTCCAGAAACTCGCAGAATTTTCTGATCTACACAGAGTCATATGTCAGGTTGATGACTCAACACCTCTGCGACTGACAGAACAACAAGTTCAAGTATACCACCAGACAACTGATCAGAAACTGCTGAAATGGAAAGAGAAGCCGCTTCATGGAAGGCATATAAATGACGTCAACCAAGATTATGTCGACAGTTCAGCGTCGAACTACTGGTTGATCTCTGGTCATATGTTTCCTGAAACGGAAGGCTTTATATTGGCAATCCAAGATCAAGTAATTCCAACTAAGAACTACCTAAAGTACATCGTTAAAGACACTTCCATTAACAACGATAGATGCAGGTACGGTTGCCAAACATCTGAATCTATCCAGCATATCACAGGAGGTTGTCAAGCGTTCGCTGCAACTGAATACAAAGAACGACACGATGCTGTGGCAAAAATACTTCACCAGGAACTAGCACTGAAACATGAATTCTCACAGTCGGTAAGATTACCATACTATAAATATAAACCAGAATCTGTTTTAGAAAATAACAACTACAAGCTGTACTGGGACCGCACGATACTGACCGATCGGACTGTTGCTCACAATAGACCAGATATAGTTTTGGTAGATAAAATCTCTCGGAAAACAACTTTAATTGACATAGCAGTTCCTAACAACAATAATATAAATATCAAGCAAGCTGAGAAAATAACCAAATATAGAGATTTGGAATTTCAAATAAAGACTCAGTGGGACATGAACAACACACGGTTACGAGGTGGTAGAGAAGTGGGAATGCGAGTTCCGGAAAATTCTATCTCTCAACAATGAGATGAAGACCTTCACGGAAAATCACCCTCTTGTATCGCTCACGCCTTTAGACCCGAGAGAGGCTTTTGCTGGCGGAAGAACTGGTAACATAGTTCAACATTACAGGGTTAAAGAGGGAGAGAAAATCAGGTATATCGATGTGTGTTCCCTCTACCCTTGGGTGTGGAAATATGGAAAGTTTCCGATTGGTCATCCAGAGGTGTATCTTGGAAAAGAGTGTCCCACTGATCTCTCCTCCTTGTCCGGTCTCGTAAAGTGTAAAATTTGACCGCCTAAAGACCCTCTCCATCCCGTTCTTCCACATAAAATGACCAACAAGGTACAGTTTCCGATGAATGTCGTCATTCAGATGAGGAACGCACCCTATCTGGCACTTGGGTGATTGAGGAGGTTTTGAATGCCCTGGATATGGGTTACACACTTCTAGAGATGTATCAACTATGGTCCTACGAAACCATCGACTTTGGAAAAAATGTAGTTGATCTGTTCACCGAAATGATAAACAAATTAATGAAAATCAAGCAGGAATCATCCAGTTGGCCTTCTTATTGCAAAACTGAAGAGGAAATGAACCGCTATATAGACGAGTTTTTGGAGAGGGAAGACATTCTTCTAGACCATTCCAAAATCATCGATAACCCAGGTCTAAGATCATTGGTAAAGCTGATTATAAATTAATTCTGTGGGGAGTTTGGTCAGCGTGAAAACCAACCCAAAACTCCATAGTGGTTCAACCGGATGAGTTTTTCTCTATGTTGGCAAACCCTACCACTTATGTCAATACGGTTCTCCCTGTTAACCAGAATACCCTCATTGCAAACTGGGAGTATAAAGAAGAGACTACCGATTCTCGTTCTTCCCTTAACTTTGTTATCGCATCCTACGTAACAGCCCTGGCCCGTCTGAAACTCTACAGCTATTTAGAGAAATTGGGTGATAGAGCATTGTATTATGACTAGAGACATACGGGGTGGGGAGTTATATCGTGGAATTTGTATCAGACGGTCCCCAAAACTATGCCTACATGGTTTGGTCGACGAAGGCACAAGACTATATAACTGTATGTAACGTTAAGGGGATTACTTTAGATTGTGCAACCTCGAAATTAGTAAACTTTGAAACCATTAAGCGTATGGTTTTGAGCAATGAAGACGAACTTGTTTATATCGTTAGTAAGCAAATACGTCGAACAAATGAACACAATGTGGTAACACTGACAACTGATAAAAGAAAATTTTTGTCAGATCATTCGTTTGTGCCTTTTGGCTTTAAAAAATGATGTCGTTAAACACACACACACACACATACATGGGAAAACAGTCTTTTTCAAGACTATCATTTCAAGCCCTAGAGGCCAATACCAAAGAGAGAGTCTCAGATGGTCAAGCAACAAAGGCATTCTAGTCCCAAGAAGTGCGACTGTTTTTCTCTCGACGTTCTGGATTGATCTCTAGGTGAAGAACAGAAGATGCGGGAATGAATGCCAAAAATTACGACATTTACTTTGAATCATTATGCTTAATTAGATGTTTATTTATACACACAATTCTGATTAACTTCAGAGCCATTGAATTAGGTGCCTCTGTATTAATTTATGGATGTGCGCGTGCAGATGGTCTCAGCAAACATTTGACTATTTATATTGATTCATTATACGAATGGTAGTAGGCCTTTTAATAATTTTTATATACTACGGTATCTAGAGATTATTAAGGGGGATCCTATGCTTTATATACAACCCCTAGGGACTGTAGAATGTTTATTTAAACATTCTATTGTCCATAGGTCCTCCTGGGTAAGCAATGGAAAGGTTGTAGAATATAACTGTACCCTTATCAATTTTTAGAAAATTGAAAATCCAACCATTAAGGCCGTTCTTGTCATTCAACCGTTTACTGGATGCACTTTACTGTTTCTTATTCATAATAGGTGTTAGATAAGAGACATAGCTGCTGGAACATTGAATACCCATATATGATGATAAAGGATGCATTTACATTGCCAGACACTCTAGAGTTATCAATATCCTATATCTAAAGTTTATCTGTATTACTCTGAGAGGCAGAAATTTGATAACGTGTTAAAAGATGTATCACCGCTCGTAGACGTAGCCAGCATACTCAAGTACTGCCTACGTCAAAATTTTGTTAACAGTTTAACGACCACCCATCAGTTATGTATTTAAAACCAATTGCTTGAATTCTTTCCATGTTCCCATCTTAATTTCTACTATCCATCGATAGCATAACGTATCTATACTATCTCGATCAATCAGACAGGGTCCAGTAGGTTGTTTGTCCGACTCCCCCCTAACCCCTTACAATGATTCAAGCGTCAAAACTCCTAGTCTTTGTATTTCAAGTATCCCATACCATAATACCTACCCATTAGGACCATTCTTTGAATTTCTAGTATCCCATACCTGCTTTCACATCTTCGCTAATACCATTACCACCCATCATTCTACTATACCTCGTAATCAACACCTGCCAACGAAATACCAGCATAAGCGCCATTCGTTGAATTCCCTATATACAAGTTCTTATGATTCAACATTCTAACCTTCCGCGTGATAACCATTGGTCAACTGAATGAAACCGTTAGGACCGTTCGTTCCTTTCTTGCAATCCCATTTTTTCATTCCACCTTCTGGACTCCTACGTGATAACCAATGAAATCCAACCATTAGGGAAAATCCTCGGATGGATACCGTCCTTGGGACTGGTGAAGGGTTAGTCAGCATTCGCTCCCTTATACTGACTACACGGGTTTTCCTTGGTTGTTTTGTTGCCTAGTCCTGGGTGGTGATTGCTAAGGTAGCCTTACTCTGCAGTCACATTGAAAGTGTCCCGTCTGTCCACAACGGTAACATGCTCCTCTGTTGTCAATTCTTTGTGACCGCTCCAGTAGTTAGGTTATTCCAGTCAATAAGGAATGGTTCTGGTTACTCCTGTGTGAAAGAAACACAGCACTGATTTTATCTTGTATTTCACTTTGTACTGTGTTTTGAATTGAACTGATTGCAATTCTTACCTTGCTTTGGATGGAATCAATGTCAACGACTTTGGTTTCAAGAGTATCCACAGGATTTTTCAGGACCTTTATGTCATAGTTTATCTCTTTCAAATTTATTAAATTCCTCTTGCCTCTTTAATTCACATTTCGCAAGTAAACCCTGAATTAAATTTTGTAGCTTATCATTCAAATTAGTTACAAACTTTTCTAATTGAATTTTACGTATTTCATCACTAACCTTTGTTGGATTTCATCTTGATTGTGTTTCTCCTTTTTGTATGGTTTTCAAGAATCTGACTTATTTTTTCGTCCAGTTTGTTTGTAATTCTGTCAAACTTTTAGTTGTAGCCATAAATCAATTTAAGATCTTAACTTTACCTAGTTCCACTTCTAAAACACCAATTGCAATAGATGGGTTCAATTTCACAAATGTTCATACACACTTTACACGTCTTTATTTTACCAAAATAAAATCTCTTATTTACAAAATATCGTAACTAATACTATCAGCTGGTGTCCTACATCCTACTTCCAACTCGCATTGTTGATTTGTTTAATAAACAGCCGTTTTTATTTCGTTTTCGCAATGTTTTTATCGGAATGATTAATTGAGGTTTCTTAATTTTTGGCGGCGTCAAAACATCACCGAAATCGTAGATTACAAAATCCGAGAAACTATTGAAATCGAAAACAGTGGACAATTAAACAAAACGATGACATATCTACATGGAAGATAGTTATAAAACATAAATAGATTTAAAAAACACAGACATAACATAACTAAAAAGCAAAAAATTATATTTTTCTGCAATTATTAAATACTTTTTCGGAACTGAAAAAATTTAGGAAATACATTCAGAGTTCTATTTTGCAACTTTGCTGTTCAACTTGGAAGTAACTGCAGTCGGTTTTTGTTTTTTAAACATTTATTTATTTTATAGTTTTTAGTTATGACTTAATTGGATGCAGTTCTTAATTCTAATTTACTTTTTCGATTTTGCCATTATTAAGGTATTTTCTTTTCTAGCAAAATTAATATTTTTTGACAAACTTCGTATACAGTTGAAAAAGTGTTATACAATTTATAGTGACAGCATAATTGGATGCAGTTTTTGATTGTAATTTACTTTTGATAGTTTATAATTTTAGATATTATTAAAAATAAAGGTACTTCACTTTTAAGCAAAATATTTGCTGATAAACCTTCTACGCAGATGAAAAAGTGACATGCAATTATTTTAGTATAGATTTCAGACCATGAGAAACTCAACTTGAAGTTGGTTAACTGACATTTATTTTGATTTAATTTCCATCTTTTTCTATTTATTACACCCCAGCTTTCGAACAGACATTTGGTTTTTTAATACTATCGCTTTCACCAAATGTTACTATGTAAGAACAAGTTTTTACTGATTTTGTAAAAAATGGTATAAGCTATGTGATTGAATGAAATATGGGTTCACTTTGGGATCCTCCTTAACAAAATCTAGTTTAAACGATCCAAATTCCGGTCCCAGAGATCATTGAACACACTTAATAATTCATACATACAGTCGAATTGAAACCTCCCCTTTTTGAAGTCAGTTAAAATTAAAACAGAGGAGCCAAACATAAAACTTAACAGTCAATAGCTAACAAAAGACACAAAAAATAGCTGACATAACAACTAGACCCAGAAGATATAGATATATTATCAATCTCCGAAACGACCAAGAAAGGAATAGGAATAACGAAAACAAATAACGGACATATACTCATATGCAACGGGTAAATATTAAATATATTCTTTACCCATAAATGGACACAAAGTCACAAGAGAAGAACTATGTCGAAACGAAAAATCTATAAAAGATTATGTAATAGTAAAGACAACTAATACAAAAGAAGTAATAGATACGAACGTGATGGGAAAGTATGAAACTGGTAGCAATCATTAGTAAGTGGGCAGTACAATACAAGAACAACAGGAATACACAATTAAACATGAGATTAGGGTATACAATCTAAGAGAAAAAATAAGCAAAAAAAAACGAAAAAATAATAATATATAATTAAGGGGGTTTGAAAATGAATGTAATGTAGGAGAACATTAAATAGATGTGGAGTAAATTTTAAAAAAATAGAAACAGCGAAAAATACATGTGGATATTACAGTGAAGATAATTCCCATAAGCAAACAGAAAACCAAATACTTCGATGAGGCTGTGTCCAACGTCAACGCGATATGAGCGGTGCGGGCGGTGCGATACGTAATTGTGACTAAAAACGGCAGGCTAAAACAAAAAATCGCTACAATCGTACGAATCGACAAAATTAATTCTTTTTGTGTTTGATAGTTTGCAGTTATCACATTGACGCAACGCACCGCCCGCACCGTTGATATTGCGTTTACGTTGGACACAGCCTGAGAGATATAAATCTGAAAGAATAAGAGGTACAAAAAGCTAAACAACAACTATATAAAGAATTTGGAGAAAGTAATAATAAGGAAAATCTAAAACGTTTTTACAATGCCATTATAAATTGTAGAAAGGAAAAACCATTAACTCTGAATCAAATTAAAAGCAAAAATGAGATAACAGATCGGATACAAATTATGGAAATATGGAAAGGATACTTTAAAGAGTTACTATAAACACACGAGCATGGAGATGAATTCAAAAGTAATAAAAAGGATATGAGGTAGGATGCAAAAACATATAAAAAACCCGTTGAGATCGCTGAGGAGGCATTTGCAAACCACATAGTATTAATAACTAAATGAGAACGTGAACTCTGGAACAGGTGAAATAAACCGAACAAGGCATTGAAAAACTTTGATATGAACTAAAATAAGGAGAAAACAAAAGTTGTGGCAATAGGAAAGGATGGACAAGTAGATATATATGTTGATAATAAAATAATAGACAAGTAAACGAATTTAAATATCTAGGGGTAAAAAAAATAAAAAAAGCACTAATTGGAAAAGCTATAAAACTATATTATCAGATGAACAAAAGATATTAGCTTAGAACCAAGATCCATACAGCAGAAATAAAATATCTAAGAAGACTACTAAATACCTCAAGAAAAGATAGGAGAAGATATCATGATATAATTAAAAGAATTAAATATAGAATCAACAAATGACTAAATAATGAGTAGTTGGTGGGAACATAGAACTACACAACTTTCTCCAATATACGAATTCTAGGCATAACAAGATACAATTCATTCCAGAAATAGAATATGTTAAGCAATTCCCTTCCTACATGTGCTTACAACCAGATAGGGTCAAAGTATCCAATACACCGACTTCAGAAAAGTGACACATACTAGTACGGTATTTCACACCACAACGCACACAAACAGACACACATACAAAAGAAAAAGTACTTACCAATTAGGAAAACACCTTAAGAAAAAATTAATGCAGCAACAATATCATCAGAAAAGTAATAGATAAACAGCAATGCAAGAAAAAATCTGGAGTCAATTTACCATATATATGAGACAAACGACAAAATAGGTAGAATATTTGCTAAAAAACAACTTTAAACTACATATAAGCCACAATCAAAAATAGATGACTTCTGTAAGCTATTTTGATACCCTACCCTAGCTTCTTCAGGGTAGGTCAGCACCTTTACCTACTCGTTATAATTGCATTTTTATGTATAAACACATACGCTGAAGGTATTTTGCACAACACAAAATTTAACATTTTTTTTTCAATTGTTCCGGAACAAAAAACTTTGAATAAAATTACAGTTCACTTAATTGCAACAACTATAATTATAGGGTAAATGTGCAAAATGCAACAAATTCTTACTTTAAACTTGAATCCTACAAATCAAACCTCTCGTGATAGATTAAAAAACTCTCTTTTGATTATGATTTTTAATCAATAACCTACCTATTTATTAAATAATAAATTTTCATTGTTTTCAGAGCAATTTTGTTCAGGATTGATTATTAAACAATCAGGTTCTTCAAAAGCACTAGTTTCAATATTTTATAATTTATTTTAGATGCACTACAGATTGTATGCCTTTCAAAAAAATTCTAAGGTATGTATATCTTTTAAGTACTTCTTCACCCTAATGATTACTTTTTGATATGTTTTGATATGTCTGATTTATTGTCGTCCACTTAACAAATGTTAATTACTTTATTGTACAAATCATGATTAATATTTGCTAAATGTTATCCTTTGGCAATTTTTTATGTGTTTTATAAGGATCACAACATTTATGCTCTCAATGATATTTCAAGTAAGCCTTATCATAGTAATCACAAATTGAACTATTATAAATGTCGTAAGATTTTGGACATCCAGTTCTGGATGAGACAAAATCACTTAGACAAGAGCTTTCTAATGTTTACATGTTACCTACGTTATAGTTTATACTTTTATGGGCTTAAAGCTTTACCAAATCAACTCAACTTATTACGTTTTTTTTTATGCATAAACAGTTATTATATTAAACAAACCGAGACTCAGGGACGACACCAAAGAGATATTATTATACTAAACATACTTAAACAAGGAGGAAATATTATTATTAAGCATACCGACATTAGCAGACAATACAATCCTTACTAAGACATGGGAACGCACCTTTCTTACCTATAACCATAATGATTGAGCAGAATTTGAATTTTAACGCTTCATAATTGTTAGGTTAAGGTCTAATATACTACAGTTCAATAGGAAAAAAATATTAAAAAATGTTTTTATTTTCAAATAAAAAAGGTAAAATGTTCTTAATAATTAATATGCTGTTAATAAAGATCAGCACTGTATTACGTACGTTATCCAAAAAATATCTAGAGAAGGAAAGTTGCATTTTCTATTCATGGTTGTGTTTATACCATGAACATTAAAAATGTATTTGTTTTAGATTAGTCGTATGCACAAAAGAAAACCATTAAATGAGAATTTTCATGCTAACAACACTGTCACAGTTTTTGTATTTCAAGTTTTCGTTCAATTTAAAATAACCGTAACTTTGGTATCTAAACCCATACAAACCTCTGTAAGATCTCAAACTGGGTCTTTTTTACTGTATTCTGCTAATCCTTATACGTAGCGAAAGACGTTAGAGCATATGATTATCAAAATGGGTCAGTATAAGCACTCATATTAGCTCCTAAAGAACGAATTAGCTTCAAAATATACGCAAGTTTGAAGGTCTCGTTATTGAAAACAAAAAAATATAAGACATACTAGACCAGTTGAAGCTTATTTGCATATACACCGAGTAAGTTTATGGGTGTTGCTGTACCTAAACCGTTTTGCGCAAGCGTTGCCAAGAATCTAACAGAGAGAAAACATAACCAACAACAGAAGAGCCAATAGGGGCATTTTCGAACATGCGCTAAAGACCCGAGGTACAGTGAAACGATATCGACATATAGATTTTGCTAGCATCTACTAGCAGTATATCAGTATTAAGTATATGCTTATTTGTGTATAAAACAACAGTATGGAAAAAAATTAACGAAAAAAATAATCGAACAGGTCTAAAAATGTATGCTAAAGTTGGTAAAAACGCAATTTTTAGCATTCTGATAAAATTTAACACGTCGCACCGTATCTATATTTTAATAAATTTTACTTACATAAACAAAAGTAAATGGTCTATTTACATAATTTAAGGGAAACGATACTAAAAACCATGCGCGTATCCAGCTTTTGGTTTAGAGAGGGGCAAATTAGGACAAAAATTGTCCTAGAGGGGGGCTGCCCTCCTCGGTACGCCCATGCTAACAACTACAAGCATATTTTTTTATCTGAATTTACCCACTATAAAATCGTTAAAAAAAGCGAAAATTATCAAAAAATGGCATTTAGTTACACCAATATATAATCTCAATATTTTTGCAATCTACATAATTTTTCAAATTCTTCATGAAAAAAGTTGTTATTCTGTTTTTTATATGTTAAACATATTTTCTGACGGTTTAAAAGCTCGATTTGGGAAAAAGTAATGTTACGGAAAGTCGTAACGTCGGCCGAGGTAGGACCCTGTATATACCAACCAAGTTCAACTGTTAGTTCGGGAACGATCTACGTAATTCGATATTAGCGCCTCTAGGGCTCTCGAGTGTTAAAATTGTATATAAATAGGTTCTGTGAGCATTAGTTTAGTCAGTCTTGTCTAGTTAGTCTTGTCATAGTTATAAGTAGTAAAGTACATGCTCTAAGCTAACTGTCAGTGTGAATTGTGTTTTGTGGTGTAAATGTCTAGCAATTTGTATTGAGGTTTGAAGGTTAAGGATTTGTTTTCACCGGTAAATAAAATAAAGTATTAATTGGACAACAAGTGTCTAATTGAACCCACGGGATCTGTAGCAGTAATATTTTGACCTATATATCCTAGCTGACTCGACAGAAGCTCTCCTGTCAAATGCTTTAAATCCAAAAATTATAAATGATAGATTGTATTTGTCATTAAAATACCATCGTACCATAGCATTTAAAAAAGCACACTGTATAACTTAAACTCTACTTCATTATATATTCCAAGCACTCTGTAAACTAACTGCTAATGGGCCACCCTATAGATATATCGTTATTCTAACATTTTTCACCAGACTGTTTGGTGCGTTCCCGCAATTTGTTTAGTGTATTGTGTTCAATTTGATTGAATTACTTCATTGATATTTAAACTTCTGCACCTTTTCTAAAACATTCCGTCGCGCTAATGCTAATTGTAAGTGTTTTTTGCGTCTAAAATATAGACAGTATTGACATTCGTGTTTCGGTTCCCTAGCTGTTAGGACGCTTGGGAGGTTCGTGTATTGGGCTCCGAACTATTCGGTCACGCTTTGATCCCGTCTGAAGAGACGGCGCTTATTGTTGTTTTTTGCGTTACGATTCCGCGAGTTAGTAGCTTCGTTCGTAACGACCGCTAAACCGCTTTCATTTTGTTTCTTTTGTGTTTACAAAAGCGCATCATTTGTTGTTAAACCCGCATTTTTTTGTATGCTTAATCAATGAACATTTCGACGCTATTTTTTTGTGTAACGTGTTGTCCAGACGAAGCTCTAAGAAACTGTTCCTGCTGTTACGGGGCTAGCCTCAGAAGAAAGAAGACCCAAGAAAACACCAGAGCTTCGACATAAAGGGTTAGTGATAACTTTTATTTGGTGATTCGTTTATGTGACGGCACGTGTTTATTGATTGTTCCGCTAAAGGTCCTTCGTCAATTATATACTTGCATTGAACCAGCATTGAACTAAAACAGCAACATCTAATTCATACATTTTTTTGGATATTCTCTATGAAATGTGCATCGAAGACATTCCACTGTTTAACAATTATTCTACTACTTATGGCTACCCCATATAGTTATTTTTTCTAACCACCCTGTACAATTAAAATTCTACTCCATTCTACATTTTAATCACCCTGTATATGCAACTACTTATGGGCTATCCAATAAAACACCTGGTTTCTAACATGTTTAGAACCACCCTGTATAATTCTAATTCGATAGCGCCTTATATCTCAACCAATTTATATAATCATATGCACCTGCTTATGTGCTACATATAACTTTTTTTAAACCATCCTGTACAACTACAACGATATGTATTAGCACGAAATGATAACGACATAAGACTCGGCTTTAATGTGGGCCTCAAATTAAAATTTTCACCCATCTAAAAACCGCCTACTCAAACAAAACGGGTGGTCCAACTCGACGAATAACCGATACACAACTAGTAACCAACGTGGGGGTGACGAGTTACCATTTACAGTGACCTCACCGCGCATGTTGTGTATCGGTTATTTGCCCGGTTAGACGAACTTATTAGATTTAAATTTCTTAGTACTACCATTTTTCCCAAGGATGAGACTCTCGCCAATCGATTTCTAGACACCAAAACCAAGAAACGGGTTTCATCAAAATCGGTACGAGTCGTTTATATAAATGTAAACAGTACTTTCGAAAGGTAACGAAAAAATTCATTATTTCTGAAGGTGAGATTTTTTCGAAAAAAACATCTGACGTCGATTTTGTTTCAAACAATGTTTTTGACATACGACCCTTATTTGTGAGGCAATCGTTATTCAAGATATGACGTGACGTGATCGGCAATTTTTTTAACTGGCATCACCCAATTTCGACCATGCTAACTGAAAGACCGTGTCATTGTACGTACACATCGTCAAAAATATGATTACATTAGCTATGTTAGATATAAAAATGAAAAAAAAAAGATTTAAAATTTTATTAAATTTAATGAATAAAGTAAATGTTGAAATTGTGCACCATTGGCTACCTGACAGTAACCAAGACGATTAATAAAGTCTTTCAATAACTTCTGGAGGTATACGATGTATCTCCTAACGAAGTCTCTCTTGTAATTCTTCTAAATTCGCCGGTCTAGTAAATTATACTTTGCTTTTTAAGTTCCTCCACAAAAAGTAATCTAGGGGTAAATCTGGCGATCTGGCTGGTCACGCAATCAGCCCCCTTTTCCTTATCCAACGATTCGGGAACACCTCATCTAAATAAGCATGGAAAGGTGCTGCATAATGGGGAGGTGCACCAACTTGTCATTTCTCCGAATATCACGTTCCTTATTTCGATATAAATTTATTAGTTCAGGAATAAGGTTGCCACGAAGAAACTCCAAATATCTTGCACCAGTTAGGTTCACGTCAAAGAAATAGGGACCCAGAATTCTTTTTTAGACTAGGCCTCACCAAACATTCACTTTCTGAGTATGTTCAGTGTGATACTCCATCATCCGTTCGGGGATTGTTGGTAGCCTAATATCGGCAGTTTTGCCCGTTGACATGACCGTTCAAAATTACGAAATTATTATCATTCATGCATAAAATTGAATTCGCCGGTCAAAGTCGTCTTCAGATAGCTCATGAACAACGCATACCTTATAAGGATAATACTTTGCTTTCTTTACAATTTTGTGAACTGTGGATGTTGCCATATTTAAATTATAAGCCACTTACCTAGTTCAGTGTTGTCCTGTATTGTCAACAAAACCCTAAGTTGATCTTCTTCTGATTTTGAGGGTCGATCAGATTTAGGTAAATCACAAATATGTCCAGAGACTCAATATTGCTTACCATGCTTTACCTAATGGGATGCCGACCAGGCTAAGTTTCATTGAACAATTCAACTACTTTTTGTTGGGTGCGCATCCTGTCCCCTCCTGTCAACTAGTTTCCGTTCAATTAATTTCACCATTTTATTAAACAAATACAAATTCACTACTCAATAAACATTTCAAATACGCTGCTTTTGCCGAACAGAAGATATGCAATCGATAAAGATAAAAAAAACAAAAAAAATTAAAGGTTTATATCTGACAGTAATAAGAAAAATTTTCGGTCGCTAAGGTTACTGTCAGACAACCATAATTTTTGACGATGTATATATATATATATATATATATATATATATATATATATACATAATGACACGCTCTTTCAATAAGCATCGTCAAATTGGGTGAATCTTTATGTCGTCGTTTTCTGGTTAATTGCTTCGTTACCTTGAATTACTAATTTCATTAGTTGTTCAATTTTGTTTTCAGTTTGTTCTTGTTTTCACCAAATTTCGAAAATAACTCTTCCATTAAATTCTGTTGTTTTTCCATGGCAGTGACAAGATTTTGTTGCTTTTCGTGTATATTATTTATAAGGTTCTCTAAGTCAATTTTACGTTTTTCATCGAAAGATTTGACTAATCTTTATTGGATTTCTTCTTGATACTGTTTCTCTTTGTAACGTTTTTCCAGGATCTGAGTTATTTTTACGTCTAGTCTATCCATTTTTTCCATACTACGAGTTGTTGCCATAAATCAATTTATGATTTTATTTTCACTTAATCTTTCACTTCTAACCCCAAATTGCAATAAACTCCGTGGCTTCGACTTTAATTAATTTTGAAAAACTGATATTGACTTTCACTTTTTAGAACTTTATGTACACATAAAAAATCCAATATTTACAACAGCTGATTCTGAAAACAATTTACATCAATGATATGTACGACGGTTAAATTTATATTTCACGTCTGTTTTTCTCGAAGTTCTGGACGGGCAGTCTACATGTTCTTGCTGACTAGAAGATTCCCGATCGTTGTTTTTACTCCCAGACGATCAATGTTTTATTTTACGACTAATTTAGGTATCTCCAGCGGCGGCGAATATAAATTTTATAACTATATATATATATATATATATATATATATATATATATATATATATATATATATAGGAAAATTTTTCTTATATAACACTATTCTTAAAGTGTTTTCTGGTTGGAAAACCATATTATTAATCAGCTTTACCTGATTTAGTGGTAATTTGCTCTCATTATCATATTGAATAAGATAAACTAACATTCTATTTTATATTATGAAATTTTCTAAACGCCACCTAGCGATGGCAGTATAAACGATACTGAATAAAATTTAGTCACTATATAGGGGTCATAAAAAGTTATTCCTAACGTAACCAACCTTATTCAATTATATTGGGTTAACCGTAGTGGAAATATAAATAAAAATTTCCCTCACCGACACATTTTGTAACATCTTGAGATTGAAAAATGATATCCATATACGGTTTTCACTGGATTGTTGATAATTTAGTTTTCTTTCTGATTCCGTTGTCCAAACTACATGTTTGCATTTAAAATTTTTGAGAAAAAACATGATTTCTAAAAAAAAATTGGTTTCGTTTCGGTTATTCATTAGAATTTTTATAATATACCTATATTCGATAGAATAGTGGTGAAAAGCCAATTCCAAAAAGCTCAAGTTGTAAAAATCGGTTAGGCCAAACCAGAATGACGAGCGTTTGATTTTAACAAGTTTCCCACTCACCTCTACCGTTTACTTGACAAAATAAAACCAAATACTTTTAATAAAAAGTATGCAGAATGTCTCTAAAATTACGATTTTCTGGTTTTTGGAATACTTCAATTTGGTAAATTTTGTAGAAAATGAGAGATTTGCACTTTTGGCTTCAGTTACACCCTCTAGCGGTCATCGTACAGCACTCTTAATAATTTCCATTCTTATTTGCCCACCCTGTACATGTATAGTAAACAAATTCTTACCAACTTAATTGATTATATAATAAATATGGTAATTACTTTTGAAATAAACGTTTAACCAATGAGGTATCTCTTCCAATAAATAAGGATTTGCAGGCACCAAAACGCTATGTGGCTGGTAATGTGTGGGTCTCGGTGGTAAATACTGTTGATAAGATTCCGGTAAGTAATTCAAACCTGGCACCAAACAAGGATGTTCGTATTGGGCACGACGAGTAATATGGCTGAAATAAATACAAATTGCAAAGTTAATTGAAACTACCCTATACAGAAACTTACTTAACATAGTATACTCCATAAATGGGTGACTGGATACACTGCCAGCCAGTCGGAAGACCTTCTCTCTCTAACGGATGAGACCAATGAGTAGTTTTTGTATTGTGATCGATATAATATTTTCTACCTCTTAAAGTATAATCTACAGACCATCCTGGAGGCAATGGCAACTCCTCTGATTGTTCTGTAATAAAGCTTTTGTTTTGTTTTTTTGTTTAAAATATTTTGGAAGTTATAGTCTGAGAGCCCACTGCAAAAATCCCCTACGTTAAATCAACAGAATGAAATGTTTTTAAAATGGTAGACTTACTGTAAACAATAAGAAAATATCCCACTGCTTGGGCTTGCTCAGTTCAAATCATGGGTATCTGCTACTCTGAAACATTTTTCGAAACATACGTTTCCAGTTACAGTAACACCTTGCAACTACGCCTAACCTTTTATTCCAAGTGAATAAAATAATAAAATAAATAACTGCTTTATTAAATCCTGTTCGGATATCTTGGCACAACCTTTTTACATTTTTTGTATGGTGCGTTTTTATACGAATGACCCAACAGCATAAAATAAAAACTAAATTAAATTTCTCAGTTGTTCGACTACTCTTGGTACAGCGCACATGTGTCTAGTTTCAAGCGTCTAATAAACAATATAAAATGTTAATGTGTATTTTGTGTGCTTCTAGTAGAGGTGTTGAAAAAGAATTTGATGAAGTGAAATTCGAAAAAGCTAGGCGTATGGCCATATTTCGAAAAGCAATGAAACATAAACATCATGAACTCGATTTTCTTATAACAATGAGTGATGCTGGATACCATTCTGACTGTAATGGAAAATTTGTTATACTGAAAGCAATGTATAAAGAAGATTTTGAGAGAATATTACATTCAGAATGTGTAAGAACAATTACAGAGATATTTATTATTTCCTATAATACTATAGCTTCTCTTTTTTTATTTCTACTCATAGAAGCATCGCGTACTCCGTTTATAAATCGCTACAACAATTGTTACGACCATGATTTACTGACACGTATACGCGTTACCCCACAAAATTTATTTTGTAGATTATATCTCTCTCTTACTCGTAGTACTTCCTAGAATATTATCCCAGACTTAGAGCCTACATTAATTATTTTTTAAATAAATATTACAAGGCTAGCAGTTGTCCCAAGTCTTCATATCTTCCTGAAGTGACTTTTATAATATTTTTTAGATACAAAAATTATTGATTTTTAAAAAATATTAATTATTTAAAAATTTATTAATTGAGGCGATTATCTCACTGAAATACACATAAGTGCAATATCGTGCTAAAAACGTCCAATTTAAAATAACTTTTTTTCTTCTTCACAAATGGTTACACATTTTTTTATTAAAAAAAAATAGAATAATTATTTTAAGAAATACCAAAATGTGTATGATGATGATCATGAGGATAGTGAGGACAGTGATTGGCTCAAATTAAGAATATGTATGTGTAACTATGTATGATTGAATATATGTTTTTAAATGTGTCTAATTTAATTTAATGTAATATTAAACATATGTAATAATATTATCTGTATTTTCTGAAATCTTTAAATAAATAGATACCGACTTTATACAAATAAATTGTTATTATTCTTTTAATAATTATTCATCCCTATATTAGAATACAATATTTTATATCAACCATAGTAGGGGATTTGGAGAAGTCCAAAGCGTCGTGCCAGATGTTAATTTTTCATATAGAAAAATATTTAAAATTAAATTTATTTTTTATTTTATGCTGTTGGGTGATTCGTATAAAAACGCACCATACAAAAAATGTAAAAAGGGTTGTGCCAAGATATCCGAACCGGATTTAATAAAGCAGTAATTTATTTTATTATTTTCTACACTTGGAACATAATGTTAGGCGTAGTTTCAAGGTGTTACTGGAACTGGAAATTTATGGTCCGAAAAATGTTTCATAGTGGAGCAGATACCCCTGATTTGAACAGAGCCAGCCCAAGTAGTGGGATATTTTCTTATTGTTTATAGTAAGTAATACCATTTTAAAAACATTTCATTCTGTTGATTTAACGTAGGGGATTTTTGCAGTGGGCTCTCGGACTATTATTAGTTAATGAAACTCTTATTAATTTTATACAAAACAAAGATAAATAACATCTAACTGTTTTCACAATAAATTGGAGATGTTAATAATAAATGAGTTTGATATAGTTTTTAAACAAGTATAAAATAAAGTCTTGGTTCAAAATAATATTTTCTTTGAAACACAGCCCAGGTAGATAATCTTCATTTATAAAGGTGCAGCGTTAGTGAAATATGAAAAACTAACAATAATGGAACTAATAAGTAACAAAAATATTATGTTTAACTAATCCTACCTTGGATAATCGAAGTATTAAGTTATACAGGGTGTTTCTAAAACAGGGTGCTGTGTATAGAACTCATTAAAATAAGCCAAAAGTTCCTATTAAAATCTGCCCTAAAACGCACCCTTAGGAAGTTAGTACCTTGGTGACCGAGCTTCACTCGTAAGTTCAAGGTTTTATCATAAACGTACATATATCCAAATAATCGGACATTTGCTAGGTAAACTAATTTAAACTCCCTAACATAATATTTTTTTCTTACACATCTTATTTACATGGTGTTACTACAATTCAACTCCCCCAACTATCCGGTATTAGACTGGCGTACTCGGCCGAAAAAAACAAATTTATTTGTTTTCATCCGATCGTCGGCAGATACGGCAGTGTATAACGGTGTTACTGTGACCACCTCTACCCAGTAACACTGTTTTGATTTTTGACCGACTTCGGCAGTGTACGGCAGAATTAAAAATTCGGCCGATACCGGTGCTACTCTGACCGTACCCTTATTGCCAATAATATTACCTACTTATTATACAAACAAGAACAGGATAACACTTTTGTGCAACATACATATTCTACAAATTATTAATAGTCATAAATCCAAATAAAGTGAAGCAGTAAGAAACAGAATTTTTTTTACCCCCTTATGATGATACTATATATACAGGGTGTAAATAGTATGAGTGCAAAGATTTTAGGGAATAACATTTTTTAAAACGATCTATACTTTGGTTAAAAAAAAAAGAATTTAGCACTCATTTTTAGAATCACAGAGAATTTTATATTGAAAACGCTTCTGGAATTTCAAACGTAGCTACTAAACACATCAAATGGGCTTCCTAATTACGTTAACATTGCCAAATCTCTTTTTTGGTAATTAAAAATTAATTGAAATCAAAGGACAAACCTTATTGAACGATATGGCAATATCGCAAAAAGTCATTCACTCCAACGAGCTAACTTGGGTAGCTATTGGTACGAGGTCGGCTATTGGTACGAGGTCGGCTATTGGTACGAGGATTTGTAGTGTTATATTTTGCTTACATTCTGCAGCCTAGTTCATATGTGTAGTTTTCGTGAAACGTTTATTTATAATTTAATATGCTCGTTTTTTTAAAAAGTCGATTAAATTGTGCGCGCAGTTTTGGTATAATTTTTCTAATGAAAATAATACCTTTGGAGTTTATTTACTGGATTTGTCTAGCCGAAAGATTTGAAATTAACTAATGTATTTCTGAACAATTCAGCGGTTACAATAGATCCTTTTGCATTACATTGTATCCGAGTTTTTAAATAATATGTAAATATTTTTTTATCATTCACTGCTTTGACTTAATTTCAGAATTATTTCTTCCAAAAATAGCTTATACGAAATCTATTTCAGCATTACATATGTGACAAATGTTTTATTTGCCGAAACCAAGGCCGAAGCCAGGATTTTTTTTCGGGACGGTTGGATAATTTTTTGATTGGTGAAGGACTGATTAGGGCTCCAAAATTTGTTTCTTTGTTCATGTCTTTCCAGGATATATAAAATGTATTCTTATGAAAAAGATGATTAATATGCCTTTTCAAATTCGAAAAAAAATTATGCGCATGCGTCAACGTGTGTCAATTTTTTCGTGCACTTTATGTTTGTGGTTTGTTTATAACGTAATACAATATTTTCAATGTAATTTACTAATTTAGTATTAGTAGTGAAGTTTTAAATAGTAATAAACTTATAGTGAACTTTCAGTATAACGATTTTAATTAGCATGTATAACATTTTATCAATAAAGAATGGAGCAAAAAGCATTAATGTCATGGAATATGTGGGAGTCATATGTACAGTAAATCATTTTTCGAGAATTTATTTGAGTTTATTAGTTTTCCAAAGTCTTGTATCGAATCTCGTCGAAAGCTTATTAGATCAACGAAAAGAATAAACAGTTCAAATTTTATGTAAAATGTGCTAAATGTGATTTATGAGGTAGAGATGTGAACTAAGTGATGATCGATTACAAGTAATTGATTCTGTAAATGAAGATACATATATGTGTTTATGTGTATGTGTGTTTAAGACAATAACATGCTAAAAGATATAACATTAAATAAAACGAGTGTAAACTTTTTCATATTCAGTTGTACATAACGACCAGACATATAGATGCAAATTGAGTCTAAATAAATATTTTTATACTGAATTTTATATTTTATTTGTACCACCTGTACAGCCTTCAGTAATATTACATACAATTTTTGAACAGATTTCGTGAAAATCTTATAAATTAACTTTCATATATCTGTCAGCCGAAAGATGAATAGCCAATATAATTTAAATCACAAATTGTAGTAAAAAAGACAATGACTGATAAAACGATAGTAATAATAAATTAATTAAATATTTATTTTGTATTACTAATGTTTATTTTATTAATTATCAGTATATTTATTATTTTGAATCTAATATGAATATCATTTTGCGCTAACCCGTCAAATACATCAGCCTTATTTTCGCCTTGTGGACGAAAATATCACTTTAACCACCATTATAATTTAATGCAGTTATTTGCTTTAATTGAAAGATGTACAAATAAAGCTCCATAATTATTTCGGTTAACTTCATTGATAATAAGGGTATATTAATACTAGTTCCCTATATATATTTGTGAAAAGTGCACGAAACTTTCATATTCCCGCCTTTTTACCATGCCAAACGCGCCTGCGCATTACAAAGGGTGACTACGGGGGGAGGGGGACATTCTCGACTAAACCATTCTAATTACTGAATAAAAATTATAGGTATTGATTTTAGTTGAATACTACGTTCACATACCCAATTACACCTAACAACGATGAAAATCATGTTTTCTTATTTTTTTACACATTTTTAGTTCGATTCATATGGAATACTATTATGAATTTTTCGGACAAAAATTTATTCTTCATAAAAAGTGTGTATATGTGGAAACACGTCAAAACTTCAACGTACCCACCGCCTCTTTCTAAATAACTCATAGTTCTTTGATTTTTTCTATGACTTTACAATCACATTTGCACATGTTTCTCTAATTATTCTTTGAAGTTAATTAACATCTTGACATGACCTCTGAACATACCCCTTTTCTTTTAAGTTGCCCCACAAGAAAAAGTCTAGAGAGGCAATGTCTAGAGGCCCTGGAACTCCATGTAACTCTCGATCTCTGCCGTTAAAAGTGTAGAAGAGAAAATCTAGAATATGTCTGTTGCAGTGATATGGTGCTCCATCCTATTGGTACTATACTTTTCCTCTTTCATTTAATGGTAGTTCAAGAAATTCAGAAGTGATATTTAAAAATTCTAGGTGTTTCTCCGTTCAGGTTTTTCGTAAAATGTATGGTCCAACAATTCTATCTATAAATCGCACACCATACATTAATTTTAAAAGAATATTGATCTCTGGTTTCAACATGGAAATGAAGATTACTATCGCTCCATCGTCTGCAATTTTGAAAACTTACTGTACCATTTGAGGTAAACGTTGCTTCATTAGAGAAAAGTACTTGTCGTGTAATAAATCTGTTATCTTCCGATTCCCCTTGGATAAAAGTACAAAATTCGAACCTTCATTCAAAATCTCATTCGTATAAAGTGTGGATAAACTGCAGTTTGTATGGTTTAAATTTATTTGGCTTTATATATCTAGGAACTGATCTTTACCCCATGATTTATTTTCAACACTTCCAAACCTTTCAAATTTATTTATTACTTGACTGACAGTTGTGAGATGTATCGTTTCATTAAAATGTCTAACATTAAAGATTTCTCCTGCTACGTGTTTTACAATTTTCTTCAACAATGAGAACAATTTTATCTTTAACACTCAATTTTTCTGGTATTTATTATTATTGCAAACATACATTGATGTACCGTTTGACATTTGTTGACAGTTATTAGATATTCCAAAGGACTATATCAAGAACGTGCTTAATAAGAATGAGTAACCCAAAATAAGGTGCTTATTATTATTCCGCTATGATTGAGAGTCATGGATCACACATTCGACTACCATCTTGGCGAAGTATTTTCCAGAATTAAGAATGCCAACCTGAGACTCAACCCGAAGAAGTGTTCCATGTTCTAAAAAAAGGTAAAGTTTTTAGGCCACGTTGTTGCTGCGACAAAATAAAAGCCATAAACAAGCTATTAACTACGAAGCGTTTTGGGGCTCTGTCCGTACTACAGGAGATTTGTTAAAGGATTTACCACCATTGCCGCACCTCTACATCGGCAGACCACTGAAAAGGAGACATTCTGTTTGGAATCAGGCTTGTCATTCAGACGATTAAAGGTGACACTATGTTCCAGCCCAATACTAGCGTTTCTTACACTGTATGGCAAGTTCTACTTAAACATCGACGCCAGCAAAACAAGCTTGGGGATCGTCCTATCTCAGGTGCAAGGTGGTGAAGAGAGGGTGCTCGAGTACTACAGCAGTGGATTCTCAAAACCGGAAAGGAATTATTGTGTCACCAGAAAAGAACTTCTTGCAATAATCAGACCATTTCCGCATCTCTATGGTCATCATTTCCTAATCATAAGTGAAGACACCGGTGGGACAACTGGCCAGGTGGATGAAGAAATTACAGGTTGAACAACGAGAGGCTATATCAATCTGACGGGTTCGTGTATAGATAGATGAAGACTGAACAAGGGAACAATGTATCCAGAGCCAAATGACTGATTCAGACATTGAACCAATCCTTTCACTCAAGAAGCGAGGGCACCCAAGCCACGATTGGAAGAGGTAGCTAGATATTCGGGCGTCCTGAAATCAGTATGGGCTCAATGACGGCGGAGAAGCCAAGTCCCAACTGGTAGTCCCAAAGAAAAAGGTAACCGCCGTCCTGACCAAAGTACATAATGGGATTATCTGTACAATAAAACTTTAGATAAAATTCGCCAACGGTACTAGTGGGTAAATTACTTTGATTAATTGAATTAATTATTTGATTTATTTGATTGGCATTATTTGGTTTATTTGAATTGAAATATATATTTGATTTATTTTTATTAACTATTATTTAACACTTTACCGTTCTATTATCCAAAATATCGTTTATTCCCCATTTATATATATATTCGCTTACTAATTTTTATACTATTTTATTGAAATGTTGCATACTATCGTTTATTTTCAATTTTTATTTTATCCACTTGTGTACACTTTTAATTCTAACACATCGAAAATGCACAAGCCACAAAAAATGTAGTTTCCGATGAAACGGAAAAATACCGGTTATCATTCCCGAATTTGAAAGCGACCAAATTTCTTTGGCCACCTGCCACCTTCATACATGCATGTAATTATGCTTCCAACATATTGTAAATGTAGTATGTTCATATCTATTGAAGATCCACATTAAAAATAAGCTAAAGTGAAAAGCGGCGCAGTTAGTTAACTCTAGAAACCCCGCGTCTTATCTGGAAATAAAACAACTTCTAACGATTCACTTGGGAGATTCTCGTGATCTGTCTTCTTTAATTCACGATTTGCAGCATTCGAAACAATTGTCTAACGCATCTCCGTTAACCTCCTATAAAATAGACTCCAAGTTTTAAGCGAGAAAATGCACTCCTGTATTCAAAGCAATGAGCAGAAAGAAGCTATAACATCCCTTGTCGACATCATGGTTCTAAACACGCTTCTTACCGGACTAGAACGGCGTTTGGCGAAATAATTGGTGTCAGCAATCCCAAACATCTTTTGGTGGCACATTCTCGCATAAGAGAACTGAAGATAAAAAATCTGCTCCACCTAAACCTACATCACAACCACCCAAATGTTTAAATTGTGGACGATAAAGCCACATATTCATTGGCTGTAGTTTTAGATACCAAAATAACCCTTAGTCTTCAACTCAAAATATCAGACCTAATTTTGTTGGGCCTAATGAATCGTCGCATCCAAATTCAGTAAATAATACCAATCATTAAGGTCACCCATTTCGACCGACGAATTTTCAAAGACCTTTTAAGCAAAATCAATTTCAACCTTCTGTAATACAGACCAATCCACACTATCGTCCAAAGGACACATCATTTTAAACACCAACAAAATATTGACTATTCGCAATATCCTGAAAATGATTACGGTTGTTATACTCTTAATAACCAACAATATCAGCTAGAATTATGTAAGCCGACTATGACGCAATATTAGATGATAGCTCCATAAACCTGTCAATAAAGACTTTGGATTTCGGAAAGTGTGTTGGTTAAATCAACCCCCCGATTTAACCAACACACTCTCCGAAATCCAGAGTTTCTAGCGGTTCCGAGCCTAAATCAACCCCCCGATTTAACCAACACACTTTCGATGTCCAAACCCAAATCCATAATTTAAATTTGGAAGATTTCGATCCGAATGCGAATTTCTCGGAGGAAGCCTTTCTCTATGTCCCCTTCTAACATTTAACTCCAAAAATCTATTTTATATTCAGGATGTTTCCGGAAAATTTAAACCGTTAAAAATTTCCGTCAAAAGATTTCCCGAAAAAGTTACTATCCAAGTTATCACGTACGAAAAAATCCTGATTTCAGAATGTACCCTTGTTCCATTTGCCTTAGGTAACCCCCATAAGATTTTTATCTACAATCTAGATATTGGGTTTGATGGAATATTAGACCTTGATTTTTTTGAACATTAGGAATGTATTGTTCACTTAAAATCAAAACAATTAATTACGAACTTTAAAACTATTCTCCTACATAATTATCACGATCATGATCAGTCTAATATACAACCAACAGACAAACCCAGTACTAACATACAAACTCGTACTCCTAACAATCAAATAACTATCCAGGCAAGAACCAAACACATTTTCAAACTGAAATGAGCTCTTTTAATACCGACGCAATTGTATCGATCCAAGTAACTGACAAAGTACGACTTCCGAATGCAGTTGTACGTGTTAATTCCAAGGGAGAATTTCTAACTTCAATAATAAACGCGAATTTAGGACCTCTCGACCATATACACCCTCTCTTAAATCTGTATACACAGGATTACTCTGACTCTCTAATTGTAGACAGAAATTTAGCTATTAGGGAACAAATTCGTATAGAACATTAACGACGAAGAGCGAGAACTGATAACGAATTTCAGCTTAGAATTCGATATTCTATCTTGAAGGCGATGTCTTGACTTTCACCAACGCAGTTAAACATTCTATTGACATTAATAATGCCAAGCCCCTTTTCACAAAATCATACAGATATCGCAAGTCCACAAGAAGGAAGTGAAAACCCAAATTGCCAAAATGCTTGACCAGGGCATTATCAGGCACTCTTCTTATCCTTGGGTCTCCCCCGTATGCGTTGTCCCCAAGAAGCTCGACGCTTCTGGTAAGGAAAAGTGGCGAGTTGTTATCGACTATAGGAAGTTAAACGAACTCGACAAATACCCTCTGCCCAACATTTCTGATCTTCTCGACCAACTTGGAAAATGTCAGAACTTTTCAACACTGGATCTCGCTTCAGGGTTCCACCAGTTGAAAATCCTCGAGGAAGACATTCCCAAGACCGGTTTCTCCGTTGACAATGTACTTTTCAGAGGTTAAGGACATTCTTTTGGGTATTCAAAATGAAAGTTGCCTCGTATATATGGATGACATCATATTCTATTCACCAACCATCCATGAGCATATTTCTCGTTTGACAGAAGTCTTAGACAGTCAAATTTAAAAATTCAACCTGAGAAGTGTGAGTTTATCCGTAAGAAAGTTGCTTATCTTAGTCATCTTATTACCCAAGGAGTAAAACCAAACCCTTCAAAGGATGAATGCATCCAAAACTTTCCTCAACCCCAAACTACTAAAGACGTTAAATTTTTCCCTAGTCTTGCCGGATATTACCGACGTTTAATCCCCAATTTCGCTAAGATCTCAAAACCTCTCACAAAACTCGTCAAATTCATCTTCGATCATTTGATCTGACCTTATCTTGATCTCCCCATAGCATATGCTTCCCGTACCCTCTGCGCGCTGCAGAAACACCATACTCCACGACCGAACGGGAACTGCTAGCCATTGTTTGGCAGTTAAACCCTACAGGCCTTATCTTTTTGGGAGAAAGTTTACTCTGCGGTCACTGCCCGCTTACTCTTTTACTCTTTTCCATTAAAGATCCTAGCAGCCGTTTAATAAGGTGGCGCCTTACGTTAGAGGAGTATAACTATAAAATCGAATACAAGTCTGGCAAGGTAAACTGAAACGCAGACACTCTTTCCCGAATTAAAATTAACCATTTTAATCAATGTACAGGCATTCTTTCCAAGATCAAAATTTTTGCAAATAAGAATAATCCGATAACTCCGACGATTCCGATAACAATAAAGAACCCGACGAGTATGATGAGAGAATGACAACAGAGTTTAATCTATTTGTTCAACTATATAAAACCGAGTCAATAATTGATTATTCAAAAATTTTAAATTTCAAACACCCAACTTTTAGATAAATCTCACAAACGTAAAGTTACTTTCTTTAGGCAAACTAAACTCAATGACTTGCATGACAAAATTTTAGCCAGCAAACCTATTAGGCATAGAAAGTATTTAATTATCCCTTTACCATTCGACCTCGAATTTGTTGTCTCACATCTTTTTAACGCCTTCTATAGCAACCAAGATCAGTTAGATGAATCAGAAACTTTCTGTATTAAAAACAACAACAAACGCCATCCTTTATACTCACAGACAAAGACGTAAAACTAAAAATTTGTCAAAACATTGTGACAACCCCTTCACAAGACGAAATTCCCTTTATACTGCAACAGTACCACTGCGGCAAAACCTCCATAGTGGAATTAATAAGACAATCGGAGGTATTAAGAACAAGTATAATTGGGACTAATCAAAAGTATAGATCAATTCATTAAGTCTTGCGAAACTTGCCAAAAGTTAAAGTAATATAGAAAAAACTTAAGGGCCCTTTTGCCATCACTGAAACTCCAAAAAAGCCCTTCGTACGTATTGTAATGTTTTTATTTCCACACTCGGGTTCAGCTCAGTTCTTGGATTTATTTAAAAACACAGTCCAACTCACTCTAATTTATTTTCACTACTTTAACACAATTTATATTCACAAGAACTATTTACAATTTATCTTAATTTAAAAATAGGACCGTCGAATACTGAATGAATTCCATCGCCAGCTGTCCGTATTTATATATTTATCTTGGAATTATTCTGGCAAGTCAACGAACTATCGGGAAATTTCTTTTATGTGTTCTGGAAGCGGTCGGCCTGTTGAGAGACAAAACATTTCGGATTCCCAGAAATATCGGAATAATGTCCCTTCCACGAATTGGTTGATGGTCGATTGCACCAGCTGTCGGATGAATTCTCGTAACATTGCCCCCTCCTTAAGACCATTTCGTCCCGGAATGTCCTAGAATCCTTCCTGGTGTGACGATATTTGCAGGACTCTCCATTTCGACAACGGGAAGTTTGGTGGAAGTAACAGTCAACGGTCTTCGATTCTGGGCTGCGAATATTGAGATAGCATACCAGGATGTCGATGCCACTGAATCGAAAGATTGTTTCCATCATACTTCTCACCACCCTCCAATCCAGTCCATCCAACCCGCAGGCTATCTTTGGGACCGCCAATTTCATCAGATTCTTCTCCATCATCACATTCCTCAATTCTACCAGAGTCTTCCAAAGATCACTGTATGTTGGCTTGTCCTGCGAGAATGTTTTCGTTACCAAATAAAAGATGTCTCTGGTACCCAGTGGTTGTTTATCTTCGAGATAAAAGACCTTCCCTATCACTGGATCTTGCTCCCGTAGCTTCTGGAACTGGCCATACTTTTTGCCAAACACCTTGGCTATTCCTCTGGACATCCGGAGATCTCGAGCCACACAATGAGCCAGGGCATATTCTATGAACACCTCAAATAGGTCACGGTGTTCCTCTGTAGTCACGTCGTGCTGCACTTTCTGCCCATTAGAGTACAGTGCCATAAACTGTTCGAAGGTTATTGCGTCATCGGGTGGTTGGATGCTGCGGACTTAGGCTTGGTCAACTTCGCCGTTATGACTTCCGGCATAAGGGGCTAACCTGTTGAAATGTACCACCTTTGGTTTTCCACGAGGTAGCTTCCTTATTCTGTAGACAACATCGTTGATTTTCTATACAATTTGGAACGGCCCCTCCCTAGATCTCTGTGGCTTGGGCGAATATCCACGACGACGTTGCGGGTTATACAACCAAACAAGATCATCAACTTGGAATTCCCCGCCCTCGGCTCTGATTTCATAGGCTTCCTGCATTCGGGCACTGGCATTATCGATATTTAATCGGACTCTTTGGTGGATGTCGTTCATCTTCTGCCATAACTGGCTGACATAGCCTTCACCTGCGGTCTCTTCTCCTGGGGGACATCCAAACTTCAAATAGCATGGTAGTCGTAAATGTCGTCCCATAATAACGCTTGCTGGGGTCTGGCCCGTTCGCTCGTGTACAGACGAACGATATGCCATTATAAACAAGTGAAGATACTGGTCCCAGTCTCTTTGGTGGTCAGAGACTACCTTTGACAAATGGCGATTAATGGTTCTATTCATCTGTTCTACCCTTCCATCGGACTGCGGGTGTAATGTTGTCGTCCGTGTTTTATTGATCTTCAGAAGTTTGCAGACATCTTGGAAAAGGGAAGATTCCAAATTTCTACCTTGGTCTGAGTGCAACTCCAAGGGAACACCAAAACGACTGATCCATTCCTTGACAAGGACATCAGCAACGGTCAAGGCTTCATGATTCGGCAAGGCATAAGCTTCTGTCCATTTACTGAAATAGTCCATGACCACTACAATGTACTTATTTCCGGAGTCAGATTCTGGAAATGGTCCGGCAACATCAATGGCTACTCTTTTAAATGGACTGCCCACATTATATTGCCTCATGGGGGCTTTTGCTCGCTTCTGCGGCCCATTACTTGCTGCACAAACTGTACATTTCCGGCAACAAATCTTAAAATCTGCTTGGCAGTTTACCCAATAGAAGCGTTTCCTCAACTTCCCCAGGGTTTTCGTTACTCCCAGATGCCCTCCAGTTGTACCATCGTGTAGTTACCGGAAAACCTCTGGTCTCCTATTTTTGGGGACTACAATCTGTTTTCTGGCCTTGCCCTCCTCTGGTGTTTGCAGGACGCGCTTCAAAAGTCCATTATCCAGGATGAGGCAGTCCAACTGAGCTCAATACGACTTTATGGTTGGTGAGTATCGCGAAATCTCCTGCCACGTAGGTTTGCGGTCTTCTTCCTTCCACCGGATAACTTCTTTGAACTCCGGATCCACTTTCTGGTCGTTCTGAATCTCCGCAGATTGCCAATGGTCATCGACGGCGGTAGTTCTAGAGAGAACAGCTGCTTTTTCTTCAGCTCGCTGACAATTTTTGCAATCATCAGGGCATGGTTTCTTCGATAAGGCATCAGCATTTTTGTGGCTTGTTCCAGCTCGATGTTCAGTCTCGAAGTCGAATTCTTGCAATCGCTCGATCCACCTGGCCACTTGGCCTTCGGGGTTTTTAAACTGCAAGAGCCACTTCAGTGCTGTATGATCAGTACTCAGGAGGAATTTTTTACCATAGAGGTACTTGGTTTAATTGCTGATAGTCCACGCAAAATCGGGTCGAACCATCTTTCTTTTCAGCCAAGACAACTGGAGAAGTCCAAGGGCAATTGGATGGTTCAATTACACATTCTTCCTCCATCTCAGGTTGAACGTCCCCGGTATAAATTTTATGTTTCACCAGATCAGTTCGTCCTCTCTTTCCGTTCCTTACATCGAAGATATCCTGGTAGTTTCTAACGATGTCCCTCAATTTTGCTTTCTGGTTTGGTTTCAAATTCTTAGATGAATCGGTGATGAGTTTTTCCAGTTCCTCAGATAGTTTACCTGGTGTTATTTCTGCATGCTGTGTGCTTCTCATTCTCTTCTTCATTACTCTTACTGGCACAATCTTGTTGGCACGAAACAGAGTCTTCCCTAGTGCGACACCTCTGCCTAAATTTCCGTCGTTAAGTTCGGGATCACACATCATCACTGTTCCAGCTTTAGCTTTCCTATCTAGGCAAGCATCTACAATGATTTCAGCTCTTTCCGGAACACTTACATCCTCTGCCAAGATTGCTCGAAGCATTATGTCGTCTTTCCCATGAAGCACCACCTCTTCGTCATTTACTCGCAGAATTCCAACTTTGGAGTTTAACTGGACTCCCTTGGAGCTCATGACATCCATTTCAATGATGACTTGGTCTTGGATGTCCGCCACTAATGCCCGATGTTGAAAGGTTGTGTTTCCCAAAGTCTTTTCAACCTCTATTTCACCATGGACTTTCGCTGCTTCTCATGTCGCTGTTCGCAGCTGCCATTTTGTTGATTTTATTATTGTCTCTAAACAATATGTTGGGCCTTATTACCAGTATCCAGCAGCATTTCAAATTGCTTCCGATTAATAAGGCCATCTACAAAGACACTGTTAACGTGGTTGCGTAGCGAAGCGAAATATGCGTTGGTAGTTGGGGCTTGTTGGTTACAGGTCGACGATGGTCCCTTTATATTGACCTTCTTTAGTTTCCCCGACGAGGAAGTCTGTACTCCGTTGCTCTCCTTGCAACGACTCTGGACATGTCCTACCTTACGACACTTCCGACATCTCACTAGTCTTTTTTCGGTAAGGACTTCTTCTCCATCAACGATTCGGACTCTGGCTTGACCTCTGCAGGTATTCTTCGCAGCCTCGAATTCGAGAGCTCGAGCCAGTGCATCCACTAATTGAGTCGGTCGAGCTAGGGTCAATGCTTGTCTGGCTTCGTGGTCCCGCAGTCCATCCAAAAATGCTTGCACTGCTAACCTTTCTATTACATTTTTCGGTGTGGCTGGATAGGCAAAGCGAACCAGACGTGCAATATCAGCTTCAAACTCTTGTAGGGATTCATTTGATCTCTGGTGGCGATTTTTCTATTGGGGGTGGTAGACGTGCTCCAAATGTGTCTAACCATACCTCAGTTCTAAATGTTTGACCAGTTGTTCGTAGTCTTCTTGCTCAGAGGCATTCAAGTTTTGCATAATATCTGTAGCATCCCCTCTTAAGGTTAGTGTTAGTGCTATTGCCTTCTCATCTGCCGACTATCCGTTTAACTTTGCTGTAGCCTCGAATCGGTCCATGACGCTTTTCCATCAAATTGTGGAGGTTACATTTTGTGTCTTTTTCCCTCGAGGCCAATTTTCGAATCCACTACTTCCGGACTGTTGTTGCTTTTGTTCCTTGGTGGAGTTTCTCCCCTTTGCATTGTGACTACCTGTTATTTTATCTTGCTGATCTCAACATCCATGATCTGCTTTAGCTCTTCTATCCGAGCTTCATTCTCGTCTATTTTCTCTTCCAGCATTTCTGAATTTTTCTCTACCATGCATTTCAAATTTTCTTCTAGGGATTTAGAATTTTCCAGTAACTGAGCCTCTAAGGATTCTTTCAAGGTTTTAGAATTTTCTAGTAGTTTATCTTCTAAGGTTTTTGAGTTTTTTGTAATGTTTGTAGCTTATCTTCTAAGGACTAGAATTTTCTAGTAAGTACTTAGCATTATCTAACAATTTATCTTCTAAGGCCTCTTTCAAGTTTTTAGAATTTTCTTCCATTTGTTTCAATAGCATGCTCATGTCCCCAGTACCAGAAATCTCAAACAAATAAGTATCTTGATCGTTACCTTCATTTATTAGAGCATCTCGTAGCCGTTATACTAATTCACTTTTCTTTCCACTAATTTCTAAATCCCTTTCCTCAAGTTCTTTTTTTAAGTCCGTCACTTTCAATTGGTCCACATTCACGTTTTTAAACATTGTCAGTCTATTTATTTTCCAATTCTAAAGTTCCAAAATACACCTACACCTGTCACCACTGTAATGTTTTTATTTAAAAAACTAGAGTTCAGTTCAGTTCTTGGATTTATTTAAAAACACAATTCAACTCACTCTAATTTATTTCCACTACTTTAACACAATTTATATTCCCAAGAACTATTTACAATGTATCTTAACTTAACAATAGGACCGTCGAATACTGAATTAATTCCATCGCCAGCTGTCCGTACTTATATATTTCTCTTGGAATTATTCTGGCAAGTCAACGAACTATCGGGAAACTTCTTTCATGTGTTCTGGAAGATTCAAGGGAATTCCCAGTAACGGCAGCGGTCGGCCTGTTGAGAGACAAAACATGTCGGATTCCCAGAAATATCGGAATAATGTCGCTTCCACGAATTGGTTGATAGCCGATTGCATCAGCTGTCGGATGAATTCTCGTAACAGTATCAACATTGATATATTCGAATATCCAACTAGGAACTACACACTGACTATTAAGGATGAACTCACCAAATTCACTCAAGCCTATCCTATTAGCGACAAAATAGCTGTCGTAAACACCCTCTTAATATTTTTCGAACGTTACGGTAAACCTCTTGGCATCCATTGCGACTATGGACATGAATTTGATAACACTCTAATTAACGACCTGTGCGAAGTATATGACACAACTATACTTTTCAAGCTTCCACCATCCCGATTCAAACGTTTCACGCGACTTTAACGGAAATAATAAGGGCAAATACAACTATGAACTATGAAGGCATTGCAATGGGTTTGGATTTGCAACACTGAATTCGTTGATATGGTTTGTGTCACGACTCTTGCCCTTTGTATTTGATGGTGATGGCCTGTGGCCTTGAAATTCAGATCAACCAAAGGTTTACGTCAATATCTTGGATATTATAGTCTTCTGCATATAATATCGCATTTTTACAGGTTGCTGGAACTATGACTGACTGCCTGAGAAGCGAACCTTCGCAGATGGCATCTTTGTCTATTGAATGTGAGGTGGCTTTGGAATAAATCTTATGATGTTTAGTTAATGGCTTGCAGTCACCCAGCTCTTCGGAGGATGTGTATAATAACAAATCTTTATCTTTCGCGATAAATTTTGTCTTTATTGAAAGTATATAATGAAACCCTGTTCGACCTCCCAAAATTGGGATATGATAAAGGTGATAAAGGATGTAAATTTCAGGATCAACTAAAGGAATTTTGAGTAGAAAATGATTTTAGTGTTAATCTGAAAACCTTCCAATTCTATCAAATCAAGGTATTGAGCAACATTTGGACTATAAATAGGAACTGGTAAATTATTTTCATGAAGTGACTGAGAGATCTTTTAAAAGGAATCGCCCAAATCTACTGAGGTTATGATTGAACTATGTAACATTTTTAAACGGGCAAAAAGACTGCAGTTAAAACGTCATCGAGAGTGTTTTCGATATGTAAGTCTCCATTAGGCTTAGATCCAAGATATTGATTTGAAATTAATGAAAATCAAGTTCCATTGAAAATCCGTTAGGAAGTCCGCGTTTTCTTCTGTTAGCAGGGTAAGTTTGAGTGTCAGCGAAGATGTGTGTATATTTAGAGTTAAATTTAGAAATTTGTTTCAAGAGGCTCACATGTGTTTGTATTTTTGGTTTAAATGATTTTGTATTATTTGTATTTTCGTTGATAGTCTCTACAAATCAGTTTAGTTTAACATCGTTTTTAGGATTCCGTATATACAATATACGGATACCCTTATAATATCACTCAGGATTTCTGCCTCTGTCACATCACAGCAATTTTCTCATAAACTGCTGGACGGAAGAGGTTGAAATTTCGTATCAATGTATAGTTTGGTGACCCGATCAGCAGTACATATCGTAAATAAAGAAATTTTGATTTTAGGGGTACTTCTGGGGGGAAAAACTAAAAAAATCGACCGTTCCCCCCCTGATCTCCGAAACTACTGAGCCCAAAATTTTGAAAAAAATAGGAAATATAGATCGTTGGGCGAACTTTACAGGAAAAATAAGGAGAAACCATTAATATTAATTTTAGGGGGCAAATTATAAAATTAAATGAAAATTTTTTCAAACGCATCATTAATATATCAAATGAAAGGTCCCATTCTGAGGAACACAGATATATTTTTTTCATATTTTTAAAAAAAATAATTAAAAAGATATTAACGAATATATACCAAAATTTACCCATTCTCCCCCCTTATCTCCGAAACTATAAAACGTAAAGTTTTGAAAAAAATTAGAAGTATAAGGTCTGACCTGAAGTTTACTGGAAAAATAAGGAGAAACCTCTACTTTTAATTTTGGGGGGCAAATTACAGAATTAAATGGAAAATATGAAATTAAAATTGTTTCTAACCCATCATGTTATATATCAGATGAAAGGGCTCATTACGACGAAAACAAACATATTTTTTCATATTTTTAAAATAAATAAATTAAAAGATATTAACAAAAATATAAAAAAATTATCCATTCCCCCCCCCTTATCTCCGAAACCATAAGCTGGAAAATTTTGAAAAAAATGGAGCTATAGCCCCTCACCGGAACTTTACTGGAAAATTAAGGAGAAACCCCTAATATTTATTTTGGGGGGCAAATTATAGATTTAAATGGAAAATATAAAATTAAAATTGTTTCTAGCCCATCATGTTATATATCAAATGAAAGGGCTCATTATGACGAAAACAAATATATTTTTTTCATATTTTTAAAATAAATAAATTAAAAGATATTAACAAAAATATAAAAAAATTTACGCATCCCCCCCTATCTCCGAAACCATAAGCTGGAAAATTTTGAAAAAAAATAAAGGTATAGCCCCTCACCTGAACCTTATTGGAAAAGTAAGGAAAAACCCCTAATATTCATTTTGGGGGGCAAATTATAGAATTAAATAGAAAATAAAAAATTAAAATTGTTTCTAACCCATCATGTTATATATCAAATGAAACGGCTCATTATGACGAAAACAAATATTTTTTTTTTCATATTTTTAAAATAAATAAATTAAAAGATATTAACAAATATATAAAAGATTTTACCCATTCCCCGCCCCCTTATCTCCGAAACCATAAGCTGAAGAATTGTGAAAAAAATGGAAGTAAAGCCCGTCACCTGAACTTTAATGGAAAAATAAGGAGAAACCGCTAGTATTCATTTTGGGGGGCAAATTATAGAATTAAATGGCAAATAAAAAATTATATTTTTTTCTAACGGGTCATGTAATATATCAAATCACAGGGCTCATTATGACGAATACAAATATGTTTTTTTAATTTTTTTAAAATGAACATTTTAAAATATATTAAAAAAATATTTTAAAAAAATTACCCATTCCCCCCGTTATTTCCCAAACTATAAGAACTAAATTTTTTGTTTATAGGGAAAATATTAAAACATCCCTAATTCTATTATTTGGCCCCCAAATAATAGAATTAAACTGAAAATCAGTTATTAGAAAACCCCCATAGTAATTTTAGGGACAAATTATACAATTAAATGGAAAATAAAGATTTTTCAAACGCATCATGTAATATATCAGATAAAAGGCTCATTATGTGAATCACAAATATATCATATTTTTAAATCATTTGTTTAAAAGATATTAGCAAAAATATTAAACATCGACTTAATTGCCACTTTAGAAACTACACTAATAAAATTTTGAAAAATATATTTTATTTGTACTTTTTAATAATTTGAATAACAGATTTAATAATTTATAATTTAAAACTTGACCTTTATCTTCCAATCTGCAGAGCCTCAAAACTCAGAAAGTAGATTATAAAAGACTTCTCTGAAAGTTTATTAGTAAAATAAAACTCTAATGTTAATTTTTGGGGGCCAAATTAGAAAATTACATACATATGTATTTTGATAAAAATCAAGCGAATCCTGAAGAAGATAAAATAAAAAGTCTATGTGTGGAAAATCAAAGTGTATATTTTTTATAAATTTAAAACATTTCCTTTAAAAGATATAAAGGTAAATATAAGAAAATGCACTCATTCCCTGCTTGTCTGAAACTGGAATATTAGAATCTTGAAGGTGGTACGGAACTCTAAGTATGCGAGTCCAACTCGCACTTGACCAAATTATTTTAAAATAGCGCCTCTGAAAGTGGTTTGAACCAAACACATTCTAGCGGTCTTGGTTAATACCAATGACATCACGAAAACGTCACAAATGAGCCCTTTGTTACGTCATTGTTTGAAATATCTTCAACCGGTAATAACCCAAAGCCGTAGTTGTTTTTGATTGTCTGTCTCTTTCTTAAAAGACATTTTAGGTTATGTATTTATTTTTAGTTCTAATACATATAATATTTCAATACAAGGAAATTAATATTAATTTATATACAATGTTTGTATAGCTTTTACAATTTTAATCGATGTTTTACATTTTTGGAAATTTGTTAGACAGTTACACCAATATGTTTATATTTAAGTTAAATCTACTACATGTAAGTTTAATCTTATCACTTGCTTATGCTTATTAAACTATTTGAGTAGGCATATACCACAAGAATATCAATACTTGAATATTAATATTAATAGGATGATGTCCTCTACTATATTTTTTATACACCTTATTTTTATCAGTTCTAACAACAGCTCCAATTAATTGTTCAAAAGTTTTTCTCTGCATTCTAAATAACTTGAAAAAAATGATAATCATTCTACATGAGCAGCCAGGTCTCTGGATACAGTTGTTTTGGAACAAAAAAGGCAGGCTATATATTTATTTAAATTATATGTAAACAAAAAACAGGTAAAAAGTCCAATCTTCAAAATCAAAAAATAAGTCACCACAAATGTTTAATAATAAATTTTTGTCCATTTTATCAAAATTATCACTTGAACGATTAAATAACCACAGGAGCTACAAAGTTATTCACATACGTGTATATACTTATATATATAAGAGTCAGTGAAATGCTACCTGTATGTATTTGACCAGACCTAGGGTTTTGTACAGTGAAGCCCCTATACTTATTATACATGACATGGGGACTCACTAATCCCCATGTGGCGGACACGGCGCACGCCCAGGTGAGACAGGTATCGATTTTTGGTCAATTTTAAACGTATTTGACCACGTCTGCCGTTTTGCAATTTTACAATATATTATTATTATTATTATCTAAAACAATAATGGCAGACCATTATCGCGCGTTTAACATTGTAGCAGAAAATTTTGAATGTGCTGAAAAAAATGAAAGTTTGAAAGTAATTAACCAGATCTGCCATTGATATATTTTATTTATTAGGGGCTTATAAACCCATTTTAATAACGGCAGACGTATTTATTGAGGACACACTTCAGCTGACAGCAAAATCTTATCTACTATCCGGTCAGATAAATGCATAGACTGTCTATAGCTATCCTTTATTTTTCCCCTAAAAATTACTATTGTACTCATTCTAGGCTATAGTATTCTCTTGTAAACAATATACTAAAACATACAAGGTATTGATCAAAAAAAAATACATATTATTCTGAAAGAATTTGAGATATCTAGGTATAACACAGTTAGCAATTAACACAGGTCAACATTTGATCTAAGCGGCAACACGGCATGCCGCATAGGATACTAGGGGTTTTTGGCTCGCTGATTACGATGAAAGTGTTGGTTGACCTTCATCACGTCAGGGTCAAGGGCATTTGAAGGTCAAATCGAGAGAGTTCTACTAAAAAATCTGAAAAAATTCTTGCTCATGTTTTGTAGTCTCTGAATCCGAATCCCAGAATCGGCGGCTGGTCAGGGTGTGAAAGCGGGCCCGCCGGCGTCGTCATCATGCGACCGTTGCTCTAGGTTGGTGGGACACTTTGCCGATGTAGAGTCCAATGCGACAAGTCAAAATCTTTACAAAAAGTGTCCAAGGCGAGGATTGAGTGGCCTTGCTGTAACTGGCCGGGATCATAACCTTGCCTTAATTGGATAAGCTAAAACAAAGTATGGATTCGGACTCAGGGACTTCAAAACCATAAGCGTGAAGTTTTTCAGGTTTTTTAGAAGAATTCTCTCGATTTGTCCTTCAAATGACCTCTGGGAAAAGCGCAACTTCAAACAAACTACGGATTCGGATTCAGAGTCCTCAAAAACATTAACAAGAATTTTTTAAAGATTTTTTGGTAGAACTCTCTCGATTTGACCTTCAAATGACCTCTCGGAAAAAGTGCAGTCAAACAAACTACGGATTCGGACTCACAGACCTCAAAAACATAAGCAAGAATTTTATCATATTTTTTCGTAGAACTCTCTCGAATTGACCTTCAAATGCCCTTGACCCTAACGTGATGAAGGTCAACCGACCCTCTCATCGTAATCAGCGACCCGAAAAACCCCTAGTACTCTACAAGGCATGCCGTGTTCCCGCTTAGTTCAAATGTTGACCTGTGTAATCATTCAAATATTTATTTCTTTCTCTTTTTTTTATTTATTTAAGACAAAATGAATGAGTCATATATGTAATATAAAATAAATTCATTTTCATCAATTTTTCAATCTTCACTCATCATCATCGGAATCATGTCTTTCATGGTGTGTGTCGTCTTCATCCTCCCTTGAATCGGAATCTGTAAATATAAAACGTAAATTATGAAATAAGTATTTTGTTAGTTGATCAGAAAATAGTTAATGAAAAATTGATAACTATGAATAGTTTGAAAAAATGCTCACAAAAACCACCCTATGACATTGGGCCCATTAGAGTATAGTTGGATTGAGCAACTTCTGTGACTGACTTAATTACCCAAGTCCCTGGTAAGTTCATAGTTATCAATTTTTCATTAACTATTTTCTGATTAATTAACAAAATACTTTTATTTCATAATTTACGTTTTATATTTACAGATTCCGAATCAATGGAGGATGAAGACGACACACACATGATTCCGATGATAATAAGTGAAGATTCAAAAATTTTATTTTATATTACATATATGACTCATTCATTTTGTAATATTGTATTGGTTTTAACTCGTTTTTTATGTTGTCTTAAATAAATAATAAAAAAAGAAAATCAAATAAATATTTGAATGATTATTTGCTGTGTTATACCTAGATATTTGAAAATTTTTCAAAATATATTAATTTTTTTATCATCAATACCTTATATGTTTTAGTATATTCTTTACAAGAGAATACTATAGCCTAGAGTGAGTACAATAGTAATTTTTAGGGGAAAAATAAAGGATAGCTATAGACAGTGTAGTCAATAAATACGTCTGCCGTTATTAAAATGGGTTTATAAGACCCTAATAAATAAAATATATCAATGGCAGATCTGGTCAATTACTTTCAAAATTTCATTTTTTTCAACACTTTCAAAACTTTCTGCTACAATGTTAAACGCGCGATAATGGTCTGCCATTGTTGTTTTTCGATAATAATAATAATATATTGTAAAATTGCAAAACGGCAGACGTGGTCAAATACGTTTAAAATTGACCCAAAATCGATACCTGTTTCACCTGGGCGTGCGCCGTACCGCCACGTTGGGCTTAGTGAGTCCCCATGTCATGTACATTAAGTATACGGGCCTCACTGTACAAAACCCTAGGTCTGGTCAAATACATACCGGTAGCCTTTCACTGACTCTTAGACTATTAAACAAAAGTAATCAAACATATGATTTTGACGTTTTCCGGTTGAACCAAATTGCATTCTAGCGAATCAGTTTCGGTTCTACTTTCAATGTTCAAAAGGGTAGAACCTAAGTTATAACCGGTTATAACTTTGGTTATGATCTTGGTTGACAGTGGTTGTACTTTGACATTTCTCTTTTCATCAGTGAAGTAGAACCAAAACCGATTCGCTAGAATGTATTTGGTTCAACCAGAAAACGTCAAAATCATATGTTAAATTATTTTGTTTTTGTTTATTTAAAATTTTGTACAAATAAATAAATTTCTTATATATGTGGATCTTTAGTGGTACTTAGGGGATTTATGTCATTTAAGAAAGAGACATACAATCAAAAACTACTACTGCTTTAGAGCCGATTTCTAGCGATCTACCGGTTATAACTTTGGTTATGTCCTTGGTTAACAGTGGTTGTACTATGACTATGACATAACCCTTTTGAACACTGAAAGTAGAACCGAAACTGATTCGCTAGAATGCAATTTGGTTCAACCGGAAAACGTCAAAATCATATGTTTAATTATTTTTGTTTAAGTATATACTCGTATGTGAATAACTTTGTATCTCCTGTGGTTATTTAATCGTTCAAGTGATAATTTTGATAAAATGGACAGAAATTTATTATTAAATATTTGTGGTGACTTATTTTTTGATTATGAAGATTGGACTTTTTACCTGTATAGTTTTTTGTTTACATATAATTTAAATAAACATATAGCTTGCCTTTTACAAGAGAATATTGCAAGGTTCCAAAAAAACTGTATCCAGAGACCTGGCTGCTCAGGTATAATGATTATCATTTTTTCAAGTTATTTAGAATGCAGAGAAAAACTTTTGAACAATTAATTGGAGCTGTTGTTAGAACTGACAAAAATAAGTTGTTGTATAAAAAATATAGTGGAGGGCATCATTCCATTGATATTAGTATTCAAATATTGATATTCTTGTGGTACATGGCTACTCAAAATAGTTTAATAAGCATAAGTGATAAGATGCAACTTACATGTAGTAGATTTAGCTTCAATATAAACATATTGGTGTAACTGTCTAACAAATTTACAAAAATGTAAAACATCGATTACAATTGTAATAGCTATCCAAACATTGTATATAAATTAATATTAATTTCCTTGTATTGAAATATTATATGTATTAGAAATAAAAATAAATACATAACCTAAGATGTCATTTAAGAAAGAGACAGACAATCAAAAACAACTACTGCTTTGGGTTATTACCGGTTGAAGATATTTCAAACAATGACGTAACACAGGGCTCATTTGTGACGTTTTCGTGATGTCATTGATATTAACCAAGACCGCTAGAATGTGTTTGGTTCAAACCACTTAGCAACAATTATAACCGGTAGATCACTAAAAATCGGCTTAGGTTATTACCACCGGTTGAAGAAATTTCAAACAATGACGTAACAAAGGGCTGATTTGTGACGTGATTGGTATTAACCAAAATCGCTAGAATGTGTTTGGTTCAAACCATTTGGGAACAATTATAACCGGTAGATCGCTGCAAATCGTATTTTGCCTATTCAGCATTTATAATGTTATACATTGTAAAATGTCATTTAATCTTTATTCATTATTACTCAATCTGTAGTTAGTTAATTAGGTCATTATTTCTATTGTATTTTAAAAAGTTATTTTGTTTATGTTCATAAAAATCCTTTTTTAATTCAAACTTGTGGAAGTATGTCTCACATATAAAGGGATAACACTGCTATCTAAAAAATGACATGAGATACAAACACGTTAAAATGGAGAAAAAGTTGCTTATTTTAGAGGCCATTCGACCACTTAAGAAAAATTGCGCTATCTGTTGCCGTTATCGAGTTATACAAATAAAGGAAAAAGTCATTATATTGTTTTTTTGCATCTACTACTTACATCTTAAATAATATCAAAAAATCGTAAAGGGAACACATACATAACAGGGCGTCTACGTCTACAAATCTTCACAGCTACGTTTCGTTTCTTCTGAGCCATCATAAACTATTTCTTTTTAAATACTTTTTTGTTACAAAATCGATAAAGAATTATAGTCGATTGACAGTAGTTTTTAATTTTCGTTGTGTTTATGTTTACTACAAAAATTGGACACACTTGCAGTTTGAACAGTTGTTATGTGTTTGAATATGTTGTGATAATTTTGGAATTTATTTATTGTGCAAGTAGGTCCTTGCATGCATTCAACATCAATAATAATATGAATAAATTAATGAGTTTTGAAATAAGCAATTTAAAATAGGTACTCAACAGATCTTTTGAGATATTTTATGAAAAGTTATTTCTAAATCATAAGAAAAATGCTTTTTATTCTTGTGTTCTTTAACTTAATACATAAAAGAATAACGCAAATTTTTAATGTTCCAAACATTAGTTAATTTTTAAAATCAAAAACGTTCTGAAAATATTTATTTCTTAAATATTTTATTCACCCAAACAAATCAAATAGTCTAAAACAATATAATTCAATTCAGTTCAATTATCGTGGTGAAGGTCATTTCTTTATTACTACTAGGCAAGAGTACGAGTGAAAGTGTATTAACAATAATTTATTTAACAAATATGTCATAACTTGTTTTTTTTTTTATTTAATGTGGACTATCTCCACGTAAAATATATGCACTCATACTCATTACACCGTGTATAGCTGGGATGTAACTATCGCCGAGCCACTATTGCTGCGACGCGTTGATTGAACAATTATCGTCATATAAATTAACACAAAACAAAATTAAACTATATGTATAAATCTTCCTCTTGAAATACTCGATCTATTGAGGAAGACCACAATAAAATACGTTGCGTATTTTTCAAGATCCAAGGGTACAGAGGAACAGCCGGTGGGAAGCGCCTTTGTTTTATGCTATGAATTTAGAATTTTATCTTCTAGCTCTCCCAAAACTGCAAATGTTAATAGAACCTAGTCTCCTTCTTTGTATTATTAAAATCTGCATTATCATTTTTAACTTTTATGTAGTTATGTATGCAAGTGATTGTTTCTCATAATGCTCTTATGGTTATAGCAACATTAGTTTAGTATACTTTTTTTGTGGTTATTTGTATAATTATCTATTTGTTTCTGATGTTACTTTAGCTTTTAATGAATGGATGCTCTGTGTTTGTGTTATAGCCTTTTAATTTCTTGGTTTCAAATTCTTATACATTTCCATTTTGAGTTTTTTTTTTTTAGGTAGTGGCAGGTTGTCTATCACCTGTTGGTAACATATGTCAGCAATACCAGATTTATTTAATTTAAATACAGCTTCTTAATACAGCTTCTTACGAAAAGTTAGAGTAAGTTCTCCTTCTTGTTCAAAATGAAGAACATATTGCGGCATATCGGCATTCTATCTTTTTCACAAAAAAATTACTAGAATGAAATCTCCATTGCTATAATTGTCTTGTTATTTTTCTAGTCTTAATTCTTTACATAACTTCTCTTCAGGTGCCCCATTCTCGAAATCCGTAAATACTAAAACTACCGTAAGCCGACATTTTTTTTTATTGTAAAATACCTAATTTGCAATGCTCATAATTTATGGGATTATAGAAGCAACTCAATGTTTTCATAATAAGTTAATTTGAATGAAACACATTACCAACTTTTTGGTGAACTATGTGTGTTCCCTTGTTTTCAAATATTGGGTCTTCATTTTCTTTTATATCACAACATTCAGTCAATAGAATTTTTTCATTGTTGGACAGTTTTCATAAAGGGTGTCAATGCAATCTTGCAATTCACCTTGTCTAATGATTACTTGATCAGCAGTTCTTTTACAAATTGAATCTATACCATCCATTGTCTACTTCACGGTAATTCCAGAAAAATGTTATCATTTCGGATATAGCTCATGAAGTTGGCAATACAAGAGACGTATATTGGATCACAGGACCATTAATTAAGAAGAGTAGATTCTCACAAGTTGGAGGCAATGACCCAATATCGGGTCAATAAATGACCCAATACAGGGTCAATCAAAGCCCGAATTTCCTCTGAATTGTGAGACCAGATAGAAAAAACGGTGCAGTGAGAAACTGTAGAATTTTTGGTATACACAACATTGTGCAGAGCAATTTGAGTATGAGAGCCACCAAATGAAGTGCCTGAATTTCTTAATTTCATTTTTTCAAACAATCTCCAGAAAACTTCATGTGTATGGTAGCTTTTTTGCTGTGTTTCTTTAAGTATCTTAATACTGATGAACAATATTCTTCTTATGTTTGAAAAATTTTTAGAGGTTGTTTTTTAACTGCAAAATAAGTTTTTTGGTTTTCAAATTAGATAAATTACCAGCTCTTAGGCTACTTCGCCTAACTGATGAGACCCAGAAAGGTCGAAAGCTACAATGGGATCAATTACAACATCCAAAGCGATGTTTCGCCGGATAGTAGACCCGATGTTAACCCAGTTTGCCCGCCGCAAAGATTTCAGCGCTTGAGAAATTTGACAAAGTCAAAGATTTGGAAAAATTCTTCCGTCCGACCGTCATTTCAAGTTCTCATCAGTTAGGCGAAGTAGCCTAAGAGCTAGTTTGTTCAAATTTCCAAACCGACACAAAGTCTGTGACAGTGTCCTGGATTTCCCGTAGTTTTCACAAATCCTAGAAGAGACATCGCTCGAATTTTGAGTTTGATGTTTTCTCTTTTTCTAGAACTTTCTTTTTGGTTTTCATTTCCCTAACATCCCTTTATACTTCATTGCATAACATCCTTCTTTTAGGATTGATTATCAGTTCATTGGCATCAATACATTGCTTAATATGTCTATCTTCACTGTTATTAACGTTCTCATCAGGTAGAATTTTCGAAATACATTTCTTAAAAGTCTTTTCTAGACATATTTCAGACTAGCGTTTGCATCAAAGTATATGAAGTAACATTTGAAAATTACCTAATCTTTAAAGCAGAATGTTTCAAATTAACATTTTCATGAACAATACTTGCACACATATTTCAGGCTGAAAGTCAAGGTGGGATGATCCAAAATGGAAATAAATGACAAATTAAAATTTGTCAAATTTTGCTTGCTTCAGACTTCAGAAACTGTTTCTACAGATTATACAAAAAATCTAAGAAGTAAGGTTTCCGTTTTTTACCTTATTATGAGTGACCAACTCTTTTACTCCAGCAGCTTGATGACTATTGCTATCATCTTCATAAAATTGCTTATCTATATTCTGTACTCAGTTTATTTTCAGCAATTTTTTAAAATTATTCTGCCCCACATTTTTAAATTTATTCTCAAATCTCCACAGTTTATGTTCATCTATAATTGTTCCAGATATGATATGTTTGAAACTACCCCAGTGTTTATAAGTTTTCATGTCTGAATAATTTTTCAAAATATGTTTTTGTAAAACTTCACCAAATACAGCATTGTTGACTAGCTCTTTCTTTTGAGTGGAATCCTTTGCCACCTGTTCAATTTTACTTTTAAGTGCAAAAACATTTGTTTTCTCTTCAATTTTATTTTTTGATCCCATATATTTCTGTTGGTAATTATTAGTTTTCAAGTCTTTGATACTCTTTTATCTAACATTTCTTTGCCTTTGAATTCTTTTTTTGCTTTTGTTTTATGATTACAACAATAATTTGTGTACATTTTTTTAGGTTTCTTTTATCTATAGAATCAATATTGCCAGTTAATGCAGACATGTAGATGTCATATTTTTAAGTAAATCAGTACTATTTGTATTATAATTTTTTTTGAGTTATTTGTTGTTCTCTGCTTCAAGTCTGAAATATTTTATAGAATTTTTGCTTTGTAACTGTAATTTTTTTCAGACACTCTGGATGATATCCAAAATCATGGGTAAAGTCAACTACTAATAAAGTGTCATGATTTTTATATTTTTTTCTTACGACGGAACAATAACATTAGTGAACACTTTTTGAATGATGCATTATCAAAGTTCAGTAGATTGCATTTTTTGCTACACAGAAAACACACCTTCATCTTTATCAGTTTTATTTCACTCCAAAACAGCGTGGTTTTTAACTTAGGCTGTGTCCCACGTAAACGCGTCAAAGTGACAGCCAGACACTATGAAACACATAAAAACATTCATGGTGTCCTTTCTGAGTATTAAATTAGTACAATTGTCACAATATTATGGTGTCCCATCACTCAATTGGTATGTTTTCACCCACAGTTTCAACTTGGTGATGTTACACGTTAGCTCTCTTTCACTCTACCTTTAATATTTACCATCTTTAACAGCCAGCAACCCTTATTGGCGTCCAGATTTAATTAGGCAGCTGTATATCATAATAAACAGAAAAAAAATTAGATAAATAAATTTATGTTATGAGGGTATAAATGTAACAAAATCACATGGCTGTGAAGAGGTGCAGCCAAGTGCGCAACAGCAACCATGATTTTTCAGTGTCTTAATAATTATTGCTGTGAAGTGGATATTTTATTGAAAAAAAACTAATCAGTGAAATTTTTTATGAAAAATCAAATAATAATAATTTAATTAAAAATACTAGCAGCCACATTTTGATAGGCAAACTGGTAGATATATATTCACTTAATCAGAAATATGCTTTTAAATTTGGTTTTTAGAAAACACTCGATGAGTGCACTAATTCTGCAGCCAGATCTTAGTCTAATACTAATTATATAAGACAAATGACACTAAACTAATATGAATTCTAAAAGGTGTGAATAATTATAAAACTCTATATAAGGAACTGATGAATTACATGTTTTCTTCCTTATTATCCACACTAACAACAGTACTTAATAATACAAATAAAAAATAACTGATACCTAAATAGTGATTCTTCTTTGCATCTTTTCACCAGTAACATATATAAAACAGGCACTTATTAGATCAATGTTTCAAAATACCCTTGGAATTTCAAATTTAATGTGAAACATTAAAAATTAAAACATTTCTAACAATTGATTATTATCTTAAGTAATAACAGTATAATCCTAATAGTTTCAAATATATTTGTGTAAGAATTCATTTGTGTAGTTGCTATATTACCAGAAAAGTACATTTCAGAGTACAAAAGAGTTTTCAACAATATTTTTGTAGACAAATATTTATTATTATCCCAATAAAAGACTCAAATTTATCTACTGACTAATATTTACAGTAATTAATTATTGAATGAGATATTTGCAAGTACATAGAGTTAACAGAATTTTGTAGAATTACCCTATATAATTTTTATATAGGGAAAAGTAATTTTACTTGAGTTTCTACTATTTTTTCACTGATGAACAGGGGGAATTCATTAATTCCATTAAACTTTATAAAACACTGGATTCATAATTAAAAAAAAAAATAAATCTTGTTCAAAAATACCTTGGTTACTTTCAGAACTCCTCAAACTGTGTCTCATATGATTTGTCAATGCCTCCCCTCTGAAAGATATTCCTTGTGGTTGAGAATGGTATCTTTCTAAATGTGTATTGCTATAAATAGTTGTAGGAATATTTTGAACAGTTGTATGGCCCATTACTGATGTTTTAGCAGTGGTATTTTGATATATGGGAGAATTCAAATGATTGTAACTTGGCTGGCTGTAGATAATACTTTCTTGAGTTAAGGGATAAATTTGATCTATTTCTACATAATTAGCATTATTCTGGAATGAAATGAGGATGTGAAATACTTGCTAATATATTTAATTATTTTTAAAAATGATACAATTATATAACTCACAGCAGAATTATCATAGAAAGTACCACCAATTGGGTGATTTATATAAATTGGTTGGGATGAACTATTCATATTGTTTTGACTCAGCAAATTTGTTGCTAATAAGGCATTATTATCACTTGTTGAATTTGTTAATCCAACTGACAAATTAGCAAATCTGAAATTATTATAGATTTTAGAAGTGCGTCCTTTCACTAATTATGGTATCTTACCTAGTAGCTAAATTCGGCACAGAGGTACTTGGTGTATACTTCCCCTCATGGGCTCCTAACCCCACATCACTTATTGTCATTTTCTGATTGCCAAATTTTTGTACAGTTGTCTGTGGAGTTGAATTTGAAGTAAACGTAATGTTTGGTGGCAATGATGACCTACCCTGATTTGATATTCTCCTTTTTGGTTCTGTTGTCCAAACATTAATAACTAAAAAGAAAGTCTTTATGATTTATAAAAATGTTTAAAAATAACATACTTGGCATCTCAGGGGGAGTATCTTTCTTAACATATTTTCCAACTACACCTTCTTTTATGGTCCTCAAATCCTTATTCTTCCGAGAAAGCATTTCTTCTCATTTATTATATCTGTATTTTCTAAAATTATTTTTATGACTATTTAATCACCTAAACAAGTTTGTGAGTTTTTTGCTGAGCATATTACAGAAATAGAAGTATAAAAGAAACTTTCTAATGATTCCACTTGCATTGTTTGAACTGATATGCTTTTGCTTCTACTTCGTCGAAATAAATGTAATTAATATACATTCTTCACATTCTTATTTACTGTTTTCCCATTTGACACATTGACATTGACATACACAGATCAAAAGATCTTAGATCATTTACCATCTAGATATAGCCTGTCAAGCATAAAATCGTGGCAACGCTAGAAAGAGAGGGCAATAGAGATAGTAAGAGGCTATTTCACTTAGTGGGTGGAAGCAGCTAATGAACAACATGCTGAACGTATTTCATTGGAAGCAGCTTCCAACCGAGTGAAATAGCCTCTTGCCCTCTCTCTCCTTAGTCTTACCTCGACATTTGTGCACTGCAGGCTATCTCTAGAAAGTATGTGTCACCTTTTGTCCCATGACAGGTTAGGTTTAGCATCAAAAGCATCTTAAAAAATCCTTCAGGTACTAAATTTGACGTTTGTTGAATTTGACAGATCACCACCATACTAAAAAGAAGGAATCTGCAGTTTCTGGTCTCCAATGTCACCAATAGGGGACTGTACCATCGAATTATTTTGTGTTCTTGGGAAATAACACCACAAGCGAAACAAAAATCTGTATATTCAAAGAAAAACCAAATTTTCCTTGAATAAACAAATTTTTGTTTGGATTGTGGTGTTATTTCCCAAGAACACATAAAAATAATCAAGAATATGCCACAAATATAACATTTAGAAGACAATGTACCTTCGAAATAAATGAAACTAATACTGAAATTAAATTTATTTATTTACAAAAGATAAATTGACAAATACAGTTGAAAATGGCACTACTTATGATTCATAGTTAAAACCAAGGTGTAGTTAAAACCAACAAAACAGTGTAAATATCATCAATATTATATATAGAGTGAGGCATGTTTTAGTTGAAAGAAATATATCAAAGGATTTAATTTATATAACATGCACAAATTGTTGGAGTCTTCAATTTTTATTTTTGGTTGTGTTTTTTATGATAAATTCATGCATACAGGGTGGTCCAAAAATAAGGTATTATTATCATTCAATTTTTCACATAAACATATAATCAAGAGCTAAAATGCAAGAAATCCAGTCACAAATGTTAATTCAAGCCTTAAGAGAATTTGAACTTTGACTTGCACTTGAAGTGAATTTTTACTAATTTGCATATTTACTTTGATTTGCTAATTTCTGTTTTTGTAATAAATCACTCCTTTTCAGAATTACAGAAATTTTGAAATAAAGAAGTTTTTATTACTAATTCAATCATAAAGTTCTCACTAATTGTTAGTTTCTATATGATATGGTACATGAAACATATCTAGAATTTGAGATAGAATTGTATTAAGAAATACAGCATGGGTACTCTGATTTGAAAAGTTGAAGTTGATGGTTTAAATTATTCTTGGCCTTTTGGCTTTAACTTTTGAATTCACATTTGACTTAAATAAAATATATACATATTTATTATGCAATTAATACTTTTAATATACCTTTATTATTTTTTTTGGTGTAATAGCTGCAAGGATGTTTGGTGCTTGTAAATTTCAGGATATTTTCCACTTCAATAGTTCTATTCTAATATTCTGGCTATTTGTAATTAAAGACTTCTTTCTTACCACCCTTTTTTGGCATGCTGTAAAATACAACAAAATATTATGAATTATTCAATAAGCACTAAAAATGCTTACCCTTGTGAAGTTGCTTTTTTGACTCAGCTGCAGGGTTCATCTTAATACAATAAAAATGATCATCTTCAATTGACATACTACTGCCATTCTTCTATAATCCAGCTCAGACACTTTTACTGAAATATAAGAGTTGGAATTTCTTTGTTTTGCAATATTCATATTATTTTCCTGATTGTCAACAGCTTCTAAAAAAATAGCATGTATCTCATACATAATAGCTTGGTTGTTTTCAGTGGTTTACCTGCCATCATAAGGGGGTAATAATCAGTAGTTCGTTGTTTTCCTGCAGAGTATACAAAATTGTCTCCTGCACTTCTCTCATAACCTGAAATTAAACAATAAATGAAATACAAGTAATAGTATGAGAAAAAGTTAAACATACCTGACAGGTAAAGTTTTTCGTTGTTTATTCTTTGAAGCGATATTTCCTGCGACTTTGTGCCTGAGCAACTGGACAAGAGCGAAGAAGAGCGCGAAATATTTGGTCGAAATACAATCGATCGAGACCCTGAAACACCTTTGGCACAAAGAGCGGACTCAAAAACTACAACAAGAACAGCCAACCAAAGCTGACCTGCTTGAGAAGATCCAAGCAGAAATGGAAGGAGCCCTTAGAGAGTATAGTGGAACAGATCCACTGCCTAGACCAGCTCATCCCAAACTAAGATAATCTAAGAAACTGGGTATTGTCTTGCAGGCTATGAAAAAATTTATCTTACCAAATTATGTTTTAGTCGCTACACACAATCATCTACTGTGCTGCAACTTCCATCTGCAGAACAATTGGGGTCGTAGTAAGACCCAAGCATGACCCTCCCCAATTTAGACAAACACCTCGAAAACCACATTGGCAAAGAAGACTTGAAGGGAAAATCAATTCTCTTCGGAAAAAAGACGTTGGAAGACTGACCGAGAACCAACGAGGAGTTAGGAACAACAGAATAGAAAAGCTTGTCAAGACTATCATGGACAATAACCGAATACACTCCCAGTGGGATGGAGAAAACATCACATCTCAGCAGCGTCTGGACAGTCTACGACAAAAGCTCTCCGTCTACACAAGTCGATTGAGAAGGTACAAAACCAGTAACTAACAGAAACTAGACAACACACTCTTCCGACAATCAGAAAAAAGGTTTTATAGAAAAGTTAACAACAACAATAATAATGAAGCCCCTAGTTATCCCAGTAAAACAGACATCGAGGAATTCTGGAAAACACAGCTTTCCACAACAATCTCCTATAACTCCAGAGCCAGCTGGATTAATGAGGAGAAGGTTGCATCTCAGAACTGTGAGACCATGCAACACCAACCATTTACAACGGAAGACACATCCAACATAATGAAGCAACTCCATAACTGGAAAGCACCAGGACCAGATGGTGTACAAAATTACTGGATAAAGAAACTGTACGCAACCCACGAAACACTAACAGCCCCTAATGAAGTAATTACCCACTCACACAAGATGCCTAGTTTCCTTACGCATGGTGCTACATACCTCTTACCAAAGGACAACCTATGTGCACAGGATCCAGCAAAGTACCGACCAATCACTTGCCTTCCAACCTTATACAAACTCATAATATCATGCATTAATCATCGCATTTTCAAACATTGTGAGTTGAACAACATAATTACTCGACAGCAAAAGGGATGCGCGAAAAATTCGATGAGCTGCAAAGAACAACTGATAATTGATTCTGTTGTCTGCAATAAAGCCCACGTCAAATGACGAAATCTCTATAGAGCATATGTGAACTACAAAAAGGCCTTTGATTCAGTTCCACATGATTGACTTATTAAGGTGTTGAAACTCTATAAAGTGAATAATTGTATTATTAACTTTTTAGAATATACCGTGTCCACCTGGCAAACCAAAATCTCACTGACTAAAGCCAACTGTTCGATACAAACTGACCCCATTCCAATCAGAAGGGGTATATTCCAGGGAGACTCTCTTAGCCCGCTGTGGTTCTGCCTTGCCATGAACCCTCTCTTAAACAAACTGAACTCGACTAATCTTAGGTTCAGTCTCAAACACTACAACGTACAAGCATAAAAGATAAACCATTTGTTATACATGGACGACTTAAAGTTGATGGCAGCTACGAAACAACAGCTGCATGATATGCTTAAAATAGTAGAAGGGTTCTCTAGTGACATCCATATGAAATTTGGCCTAGACAAATGCCGAATTATTAATATAATTAAAGGCAAAATACAGCAGGGGCACTTCGAAATGGGGGAAGGTCATACTTATAAATACCTTGCAATAAAGCAGGCTCAACGTATTGATCACTTGACTATGAAAACGGACCTAACAGCAGAGTTTTATAGAAGGGTAAGACGACTGTTGAAAACCAAACTTAACAGTAAAAATCTGTTTCAGGCTATTACCACCTATGGGTGTTCAGTGCTCAGTTACTCTTTCGGTTTAGTTAATTGGTGCAAGACTGACATTGAACAATTACAACGAAAAGTTCGAGTTTTACTAACAAAAGCTCAAAATCACCATCCAAAGAGCTCTGTCGAACGTACAACTTTGCCACGGTATGAAGGAGGAAGAGGATTGACAGATCTAAGTAACCTATTAGATTAACAAATTTCTATTTTGCGTAGTCATTTCCAGAAACTCGCAGAATTTTCTGATCTACATAGAGTCATGTGCCAGGTTGATGACTCAACACCACTGCGACTGACACAACATGTCCAATTACACCACCAGACCACAGATCAGAAACTGCTGAAATGGAAGACATATAAACGACGTCAACCAAAATTATGTCGACAGTGCAGCGTCGAACTACTGGTTGATCCCTGGTCATATGTTCCCTGAAACGGAAGGCTTTATATTGGCAATCCAAGATCAAGTAATTCCAACTAAGAACTACCTAAAGTACATCGTTAAAGACCCTTCTATTAACAACGATAGATGCAGGTACGGTTGCCAAACATCTGAAGCTATCCAGCATATCACAGGAGGTTGCCAAGCGTTCGCTGCAACTGAATATAAAGAACGAGACAATGCTGTGGCAAAAATACTGCACCAGGAACTAGCGCTGAAACATGAGCTATCACAGTCTGTAAGAACACCCTACTATATATACAAACCAGAATCCATTTTAGAAAATAACAACTACATGCGTTATTGTATACTTATGCCTTAAGTCTAATGCATGAACATCATTTCTGAATCGATTTTTTTGATAGAGATAGCTAGGGTTTTTACTACATATTATTTTATTAAATAATACGAGAGAGTGAAACATTCTCCTTTCTATCGTACTTTGCCACCCAATTTCTTTTAGCTTCTCACTCACACCTCTTTCATACTTTCGTATTCGTTGATGAGACGCACACCACAATTTTGAATTAGTTGAATATGCCTTATATCAATATCTAGAAGACACGGATGATATAAGGTATCACAAAAATTAAAGTGTGAAAGCACAAAAGAGTCACACAAAGACTTTCTAATACTTTCACTTAAAATTTGTCTATGGCTATAGATTAGTTTTAGATTAGCAAAAGCTTATGCACATATTTATATGAGCCGAAAACCGCAGATTAACATCTAGAAGCCGTCCCAAATTTCTCGCACTATTGACGCATTGAAGTGTCTCATTGTTTAAAATTAGATTTACAGAGCCTTCCAGCTGACCTCTAGATTGGCTACGTCTCAATAATAGAGCCTGACATTTACTTGGATTCAGCTCGAGGCATAGAAGCTTTAAAAACTTTATTTAACTTTTCGTTTGGTTCATCGATAGTTTATGGTAAAAACGACATATAAATTTGCGTGTCATCTTCATACCTATGAACAGAGGAGTATTTGGAACAGTTGCCAACTGAGAAGTATATATGGTAAAAAAGAGGGCCAAGAATGGACCCCTGAGGTACACCACACAGAACATTTAGAGCCTGTGACTGGTTACCATTCACCTTTACAGACTGAGGCACCGAGTTACAAGCTTGCACGAGTTTTTACTAAAACCAATATACTCTAAAATGGCAAGAAGAAGTTGGTGATTCAGTCTGTCAAAAGCCCTAGAATAGTCTTGTCTTGTCTACATGGGCAGCATTATTGTCTTCTCTCCCACAATTAATGAACACACCCTTTGACAAACAAAATATTTGACGATATTTTTAAAGAAAATGCAGACTTCCAAACTTTACTATAAATGTCTTTCCAGCAAAACAGTAGGCAAACGAAAATATTTCATCGTACCATTTCCATCTGACTCCGAAAATATTAACGAAGTTCTATTCGCCTCTCTTTATAAAAATAAAAATCTTTTAGAATCCTAAATAACTTTCTGCGTAGAAAACAACATTGAACTTCCCATTTGAAAATTGCGAAAATAAAAGAAAGGATTTTTCTTTTATTTTCGCAGTAGTAGACATAAAATAGAAAATCTGTCAATAATCTTAAGCAAACTGTCGAAAAAGACCAAGTTTCCGTGATACTCGACCGATTTGACAACGGTAAAAGTAATATCACCGCGGAATAAATGAAACAGTTCGCAGAATCAAACAAAAATTAAATTGGCTCGTTTTAACTAAATACGTAGAAATTGCGATATTTGTCAAAAGACAAAGGCGTATCGTAAAAACTTAGATAATCCACTTGTAATTACTGAGACTCCTAGGACACCTTTCCAAAGTATCAACATCGATATCCTCGAAGTACCAACTAAAAAACTATGCGTGACGAACTTAACAAATTTTCACAAGCTTACCCTATCAGCGATAAATCAGCCAAAACAGTAGTCAACACTTATTTACTTCCAGCATTATTATGAACTTGTTTTTGGCCGCACATCCAGCAGAACTCCCGAAACACTCTATAACCGACAAGAATTAATTTCCAAATATGTTCGTGACCTCAATAATCGCAAAAGAAAGATTCAATAATCATGTTTCTGAAAACCTTCCAAATCGGCGATAACGTTTATGTCAGAATCGAAAATTAAAAATAAACTTGAAAATAAATTTAACGGACCTTTTCAAATTTTGGAACTCCGTAACAATTCCGCAACTCTCCTAAAGTTAGTAACTAATCAAATGACTAAAGTTAACTTTGATAGACTGAAACCTTATTCAGAAAGCTAATTTCTCTTCCAGATTCTTTTTGATGTTCGGCTCAGCAATATAACACTATGAACTGATAACAATAAACACTCTTGGAATATATTACCATGCCGAAACTAGAATCGCCGTATTAAACTACAGATAGACTCTTCTAGCCCATCGCAACTTAACAGCACTAGAACTTGCTTTCACATCGAACAATCAGTTACTTGACATCATTTTCCAAACCGTAAGTTCTGACATACATTCCATTAACAGTTTCAGAGCTGAAATTCAAACTCTTATTAGATTATTAACTCAAATCTCTATATCACTAAAGAAAAAATTTCTAGATATTTACTCTGATACGAAACGAACGAAACACGTACTTCTAAACGGAGCGGTTTAAACAAATAACATTAACAAAATAAATCAGAAGCAATTGCAATAGAAAACTTAATGAAAAATCAAACTAATATAACTTCAGTTATCAAAAATTTTAATGAGACGATCGCGAAATTACAAATTAACGAAAATATCTTTAACGTAGACATCAAACTCATTCAAAAACAATTATTCACTTCGCTGACAAAAACGCGTATATCGAAGCTAAACTAACTTTTCACGAGATTTGTGAAAAATCTATATATAAATAGGTAAAGACAAAACGATTAGGTACCATTTTCTCCTCTGTCTCTCAACCGATTTACTTCATTTTTGTTTTGTTTAGTAGCTACTGACGACCTTCAGTGCGAAATGCTAATATTAATTTATAATATTGGTTCATTCATTAAATAAAATATAATAAAAATTCATTATTTACGTCCATACTGTCAACGCCAAACAATTGACGGTGCCGCCTATTTGATCTGTGGTGCCGCCGCCGCCAGACGGTCAAAACTCAAAACATTGAGTAATTATATATGAAGGGAGCGATCGTTAGATATATTCTTAGAGCATGTACTTCTGGAAGTGGCATGCAAGCGTTGTTATTGTTTAGTGGTAAAATAGTCAATGTAGTAGATCAGTATTGATTTTTCGGACGCGTTGCAGTAACTTTCATATTAAATATTCTGTTTTTAATGTGAATTTAATTATTTGATTAATATATTATTATCACAACCTTCCCGAAGGTGTTGTGTAAAAAAATGTCACGCAGCGGACAATAGAGAATGTATTAAATATTTAAGTTCTCCTAGGGTTGTTGGTCCTCTCTTTTCTTTAATATGCCTGAACTTGATTGAAACCGCAAATGACGAAAACTTTTAGATTGCAAAGAACAATCTTTCAATTATTAAATCGAATATTATGCCAGGAGCGGTTCCAGCCAAAAATTTGAGGGGTCATTCGTTTGTCAAAAATATTTCGAATATCGATAACTATTTGATTGCAGTTTTATTTTCTTTTTATTTCAATACATTTGTCAATATGAGTGAACAATTTTGGTCAGTACATCTACTTCTCCGATTTCTCCACAACTCTGTTTCTTATAATAATTTCGACCACTGGGCGACCACTAGCTTATGGAAAACTACATCTATTTACAAGATAACTTAAACGATTTACTCAACGCTATTACTTTTGCAAGACTGAAAATTACACATACATCAATCTTAACTCCGGGACACTTAATAACAGCCCTACCAAGTTTCACAAAAATTAGTAAAAAATAATTTACCTCTTTCGGTAAGATATTCAAATGTTGCCACTGGAGAAAGAGGTGAACCCATCGGGGCCCCACGTACTTGTTTTCTATAAGCGCTCCTAACATATCTAGAAAGGAAGAAGAGTTCTTTATGTACGAGGATGCTTGTTCGGCTAGAGGTTGAAGGGTTTTGGCTAAGTACCGGGCTAATTCTTGGGTCGGGGAGTGTACCGAACTGACAATGGGCCTAAGAGGAATGTCCGGCTTATGAATCTTGGGTCTTTTTGACGTCAAGAGGAAGATGTGTTGTTGACGATTTCCTTGGTCTTTTTCTTTAAGTAAATTCCAAAGATCGGACTTCAGCTCTCTCGCATCATAATATAAGCTATAGAAATAGAGAAAAAACCCCTTTGTCTCAACCGAAGCTATGACAGCTCTCGCCTTCCCACAGCATGGACCTCCGTAATTGCCAGATTCAACAAAGCAGACCCGCCCACCAACACCCAACCAATCACAACACAGCCTCTTCATCACGTGACATCCCTTCTAACCCAGCGCTAACTATAAATAGAAGAAGCAGAGCAGACTCAGATTCAGTTCAGTTACCTAGTGACTCTTGGGAGTAGGCAGATTGAGGCCCCGAGTTCGATCTAGATTCTGAAACTCTTTTTCACTTTTGTCTCTTGATAATGTCTCCAAAGCAGGAGTCGAAACGTCGAGTATATAATAAATTCAGACGCGGTTCTCACACGGAACCTAGCCTTGTTCATAGTAATGATCGCGGAAGCCTCTCAGAATATTTCCTTCGCCTCTACGGGGAGGATTTCTTTCAACTGACTGAAACCTACAGCAAACTTGTCATTCGAAAATCTCTGCTTCTTTGTGATCTTGCTTTCCTTAAATCTTGCAGAACCCACAACATCATTCTGAACAATTTCAAACTAAAACATAACACCTTTTCACGTTCAATTTCCAGTATTCTTAACACAGCAAGTTTTTTTTGGAATTTCGTAATAGGCCGATTACGAAATTCCATCCATTTAATCAAATATCAACTTGACCAAATCAGCCGAAATTTGTATCATTGTTACTCGTCATTACATACTTTCAACCCTCATCCAATTCTGTGGGACAATTCTGATCGCATTTCGTGCGATAAAGCGGTACACTTGGCTCAAAAGAAAACAGTGATTCAAAAACATAAACTAACAGGACTTATTACAAAACAAAAACCTGCTGTCACCTCACTCCCTCAGACAACTTTTCTGACTTCTCCTTAGACATTGCTAGAGTACTCCGCACATCAAAGCCACCAAAATCAAACCAACGAAAGACATGCATTAAAACTACTACGTGACAACGGTGACATAACTATTCTTTCTGCCGACAAAGGTAACGCGACTGTTGTTCTCAACACTAAGGACTATATTCACAAGATGAAATCTCTACTCCACACTCCAGACTACGAAATAATTAACAATAATCCTACTACTTACTTAGAGAAAAAGATCAAGGAAATCATCAACACAACACATCTTCCTCTTGACGCCAAATAAGACCATCATTCCTCGTGAAAAATCTTCTAAAATTCCCAAAATTTACGGACTACCCAAGATTCATAAGCCGGCATTCCTCTTAGGCCCATTGTCAGTTCGGTACAATCCCCGACCCAAGAATTAGCCCGGTACTTAGCCAAAACCCTTCAATCTCTAGCCGAACAAGCATCCTCGTAGGTAAAGAACTCTTCTTCCTTTCTAGAGATGTTAGGCGCTTGTAGAATTTCAGAAAATGATATCCTGGTTAGCTTAGATGTTTTATCTCTTTTCACTAATGTCCCCATTTCAGAAACGTTAGATATTCTAAAAATAAACCACAATATCTCTTCTGACATCATCAAGCTGGTACAGCACCGTTCTTCTAACACATATTTTTCATTTCAAGACACTCTGTTCAAACAAGAACTTGGGGCCCCGATGGGTTCACCTCTTCCTCCAGTGCTTGCTAACATTTTCATGGAACAAATCGAAATCCAGGCCCTAAACTCGTTTAATTTAAAACCTTCCTGCTGGCTTAGATATGTTGATGATACTTTTGCCATTTGGCCTCATGGCAGAGATTCGTTAGACTTCTCTCTAAAACACCTCAATTGTGTATATTCTAACATTCAATTTACAATCGAAATCGAATCCGATTCTTCGCTCCCGTTTCTTGATGTTCTCATAACAAAAACCAGCAATGGCACATTTTCACATACAGTTTATAGGAAATCAACCCACACCAATCGATATGCCCAATCACATCATCACCCTGCCCAATTAAGTTCTGTAATGAAATCTTTGGCCCTTAGATCTATTCGCTTAACAGACATAGACAATAGACGAAACAAAGTTAATAATCTTCATTGCACGCATATTTCGTCAATCGTAACAACCCCGAGTACAACAACCCCATCAGAAACAGACCAACAACATCGGAAGGCCTTCCTTCCGTACATCCTACACCGACATCAAATAAAGACAGTCTTCAACACCAGTCAAACTATAGTCAACTTAACCGGGAACCCTAAAGATAAAGTACCTAACGAAGATCAGGGAGTTTACGAAATTCCATGTTGCGATTGCCCACAAAGCTACATCGGTCGTACAAATAGGCGCGTCAACCATCGAGTATATGAACATTCTTTGTCAGTTCGCAAAAAGATCTGACTTCAGCTCTCGCGCATCATAATATCCAAACAGAACACTCTATCAACTTCGAGGACAGTAGGGATATCGTATTTCTTAACTATGTTAGAGCATCTACAATTCGCGAAGCTATAGAAATAGAAAAAAGACCCCTCTGTCTAAACCGACGCGATGACAGCTCTCGCCTTCCCACAGCATGGACCTCCGTAATTGCTCGATTAAACACAGCAGACACGCCCACCAACCCCCAACCAATCACAACACAGCCTCTTCATCACGTGACATCGCCTTCTAACCCAGCGCTAACTATAAATAAAAGAAGCAGAGCAGACTCAAATTCAGTTCAGTTACCTAGTGACTCTTGGGAAGTAGGCAGATTGAGGCCCCAAGTTCGATCTAGACTCTGAAACTCTTTTTCAGTTTTGTCTCTTGATAATGGCTCCAAAGCAGGAGTCGAGTATAAAACAAATTCAGACGCGGTCTCAACCGGAACCTAGCCTTGTTTTATATATATATATATATATATATATATATATATATATATATATATATATAGGCCCCCAGTGGCTTAGTGGAAAGTCCTTCAACTTACACAATTGTATAAAAATTGATTGGAGCTTGATATGGGGACTGGACCCGGGCTCGAATCCCAGCCAGGTTAAGGGTTCATATTCTTCGTCTTCTCAATCCTTCGAGGCAATCATGGACCTGAAAAACCTGCCGTGAGCCAATAAAGCTTCCCATTAAATTGCTGACTTGGTCACCCTCTGGACCAAAAAATTTCTGATTTGTCTCTCTCTCTCTCTCTAGGTCAATTCTTTTTCCGATTTGCCTCCCTCTAGACAATTTATTTCTAATAGCTCTCCCTAAACCAAAAGCCGGGTACGCCCTCGAGACAATTTTCCAAAGACAAAAGACCCCTAACCTCTTTATCTGCTTCCTCAAGACCTTATGTGTCTCCGATCAGCTCTTCAGCTTTTCTGTTCATTAACATATGTCTTAACGCGTTTGGTTATTCAAAGGCAATTTCTCAACCTTGAGTTCCTGACTGTCAAAAAATATGTTTTTCTTCTCAGTCCTTCGAGCTAGTTCTTCAATTCTTCAGTGCTACACTTCTTCTTTTCTCTTCTTCTTCATCATTTCAGTTAGTCAAAAAAGGTCAATTGTCCCATATACTTAATGCTAATATATTGCTATCGCCTATAAGTGGAAGTGTCACCGACTAAGAAAGACAGCAGATTATATCGTACTCGACCCGTTGTGCGCAAGCGTTGCGAGTCCGTTGTGGAGAATGTAACCATTAACCTCAGATCAAAAAGAGAGAAAACGTCACCCCAACCACAGAAGTGAAAAATGACGCCTTTTCGAACATGTGCATAAGACACGAAGTACAGTAAAACGATATAAACATATATATGTCTGCACCCTGATGTTTGCACCTTTCTATAGACTCGGCTAGCAGTATTAGTATAAAGTACAGGGCTTGTCATTACAAAACTAGCCACCCAAAATAACTTTTAAAATATGGTTATTTTATATTTACGGGAGAACACTATTTACACCTATCGGTCACCCTGCACTGTCACAAAGAACTGGCCCCAGAGGAGCATGTTACCTTTGTGGATGGGCAGGACAATTTCAATGTGACTGCAGAGTAAGGCTACCGGAACGATCACCGACCAGGGGTAACAAACAAAACCCCCATGCCCAGGAACCGTCAGCCAGTCAGCATAAGGGGCGAACGCTGACTAACCCTCCACCAGCCCCCAAAACATTATCCATCCAGGGATTTTGCCGAGATAGCAGCAGTATGGTCATCGGGGGCACCATCAATGGCCAAGCACTTACCATCACCATCGACATCGAATATTTTAATGATTATTACATGCTATTGTTATCTCTATATTGTATCTATGATGGTACAGAATCTAATATGTCTTCCATAAATTCATTTATTGAATAATAATTTTTTTTTAATAGTAGGTCTTTAATATATAATTTGAATTTATTATATGACAGGTTTTTTACATTTTGTGATAACTTGATGAAAAGTTTTTTTCCTATGTACATGGGTGATCTTTCGTATTTCCTTGTATTGTGACTCTCCAGACAAAGATCGTTGGCACTTCGTGTAGAATAGAAATGAAAATTTGAGATAGTAGGGTAATTCTCAATATTTTGCTTAATAAACAGCAATGTTTTCAAGATATAGATGCAGGGTAGTGGCAATATTTTGTTTTTAATGAAACATGGTTTGCAGCTCTCTCTAAACTTCAATCCAAAAATAAGTCTTATGATCCTTTTTTGATTTGTGAAAACTCTGTGATGATCGACACAGTTGTTAATAATATTGAAGTTCAAGTGACAGTATGCCAGTGAATAATATAGGGATATTAGAATTGATTTTGAGAAGGTGCTTTTTATCCTTGCAATTGCAAAATAAGAACTTAGTTTATTACATAATCGCTCAACATGAGTATCCCATTTGAAATATTGATCAATATGTAGGCCTAGGAATTTGACAGATTCAAAAACTTCTACTCCCTCAATCACAACTTTTGATCTTTCGTTGCAACTACGAAAATTTATATATTTGGTTTTTTCAACGTTCAAAATAAGGTGGTTTCTGGCGCACCAGTTATGAAACGCTTCAATGGTGGTATTGACTTTATTTCTTAGGTGATGTGAGTTCTTTGATGTTGAATCGTCGGCAAACATAACAGTACCGTGTTTAATATGAGCAGGTATTTCATTTACGAGGATCAAAAATAATAGGGGACCTAAGACCGATCCTTGAGGGATCCCTAGGTCAATATTGGCGACGTCTGAATATTGGTTTTCGATCTTAACACAGAAACTTCGGTTTTCTAATGTAATGTTTTTATTTTCACACTCGGGTTCAGTTCAGTTCTTGGACTTATTTAAAAACACAGTCCAACTCACTCTAATTTATTTCCACGACTTTACACAATTTATATTCACAGAAAATACTTATTTACTAATCAATAATACGACCGACGAAAACTGAATGCATCCTATCCCAGCTCTTATTAATATATTTATCTTGGAATTGTCTGGTACTTCCACGAACAATTGGGAAACTCCCAACGCCTGTTGAGAGACAAACATTTCGGATTCCCAGAATTTATCGGAATAATGTCCTTCCACGAATTGGTTGATGGCCGATTGCACCAGCTGTCGGATGAATTCTCGTAACATTGCCCCTCCTTAAGACCATTTCGTCCCGGAATGTCCCAGAATCCTTCCTGGTGTGACGATATTTGCAGGACTCTCCATTTCGACAACGGGAAGTTTGGTGGAAGTAACAATCAACGGTCTTCGAATCTGGGCTGCTAGTATTGAGACAGCACACCAGGATGTCGACGCCACTGAATCGAAAGATTGTTTCCATCATACTTCTCGACGCAGCTTTCTTATTCTGTAGACAACATCGTTGATTTTCTTCACGATTGGTATGGCCTCTCCCAAGATCTCTGTAGGTTTTGCAAATATCCACGACGACGTTGCGTTATACAACCAAACAAGATCATCAACTTGGAATTCTCCGCTCTCGGCTTTGATGTCGTAGGCTTCCTTCATTCGGGCACTGGCATTCTTGATATTGACCGGACTCGTTGGTGTATGTCGTCCACCTGCAGCCTCTTCTCCTGGGAGACATCCAAACTTCAAGTCGCATGGTAGTCGTAACTCTCGTCCTTAATAATACTGGCCGGGGTCTGACCCGTGGACTCGTGCACAGACGAACGATATGCCATTAGAAACAAGTGCAGATACTTGTCCCAGTCTCTTTGGTGGTCAGAGACTACTTTGACAAATGGCGGTTAATGGTTCTATTCATCCGTTCTACCATCCCATCTGATTGAGAGTGTAATGCTGTCGTCCGTGTTTTATTGATCTTCAGAAGTTTGCAGACATCTTGGAGAAGAGTAGGCTCGAAATTTCTACCTTTGTCTGAGTGCAACTCCAAGGGAACACCAAAACGACTGATCCATTCCTTGACAAGGACATCTGCAACGGTCAAGGCTTCTTGATTCGGCAAGGCATACGCTTCGGCCCATTTACTAAAATAGTCCATCACCACCACTATGTATTTATTTCCAGAGTCTGATTCAGGAAATGGACCGGCAACATTTCTATCCCCTTGCCACAGCCAAAAGTTCTCTGCGAGTAACGCACTAATTCCGTTCAGGCTTGCTCAAGGTTTTGCTGAAATAGCCGATGACTTTCTCCTGGCCGTCTTGGATCTGAGAAAGCACCGCACCAATTCCGACATTGCTTGCGTCGGTATCCAAAACGAAGTTCCCGTCTGGCAAAGGATAACTTAAGACGGGGGCACTCGTCAATTCTCTTTCAATGTCTCGAATGATCGCTGACATTCCTCGTTCCACTGGTACTGCACCTTCCCTTCTGTAAGTCTATTAAGTGGCTTGGTGATGTTGGCAAATCCAGCTACGTACCCACGATAGTACGTGCATAACCCCAGGAAATTTCTTAACTGATGGATATCTTTAGGTATCGGCCATTCCTGGACAGCTTTGACTTTCTGTTTATCAACAGCTACACCCTCTGCGGAAACCACATGTCCAAGATATTGCACCTCCTCTTAGAACAGCTGACACTTCTTCGGGCTTAACTTTAGTCCGGAACTCCGAAGTCCCCGAAACACCTCCTCCAGGTTCTTGACGTGGTCTTCAAATGATCTTCCAACCACGATAATGTCGTCAAGATACACCAGGCACGTTTCCATGAAAGCCCTTTTAATACTGTTTCCATCAATCTTTCAAACGTCGCTGGAGCATTACACAACCCAAACGGCATCACCGTGAATTGGTAAAGTCCTGAGCCGATGGTAAAAGCAGTCTTTTCTCGGTCTTCTTTAGCAAGTTCCACTTGCCAATAACCGCTCTTCAAGTCCAGGGTGGAAAACATCTTCGATCCAGCCAACGTATCTAGGGTATCGTCTATTCTTGGAAGGGGCTGTCTTTCTTTGTAGCGTGATTTAATTGCCGATAGTCCACGCAAAATCGAGTCGAACCATCTTTCTTTTTAACCAAGACAACTGGAGAAGCCCAAGTGCTATTGGATGGTTCAATAACACCTTCTTCCTCCATCTCGCGGACTATCCTGTCGGCTTCTTCTCTTTAGCTAGGGGTAGTAGTCTTCTGCTGACTGTCGAATAGGTTGAGCGTCCCCAGTATTAATTTTATGTTTTACCAGATCGGTTCGTCCTCTTTTGCCATTCCCTACATCGAAAATATCCTGGTAGTTTCTAACGATGTCCCTCAACTTTACTTTCTTGTTTGGTTTCAAATTCTTAGATGAATCGCTGATGAGTCTTTCCAGTTCCTCAGGTAGTTTACCTGGTGGTATTTCTGCATGCTGTGTGCTTCTGACTACAGGGAAAACTGATGAACAATGACCCAAAGTTGTTCCTTTCTTTAGCACAACCGAGTAATGATTCAGGTTCATTACTCTTACTGGCACAATCTCCTTGACCCGAAACAGAGTCTTCCCAGTGCGACTCCTCTGCCAACATTTCCGTCGTTAAGTTCGGGATCAAACATCATTACTGTTCCAGCTTTAGCTTTCCCATCTAAGCAAGCATCTATAATGATTTCAGCTCTTTCCGGAACATTGACATCCTCTGCTAAGATGGCTCGCAGCATTATGTCATCTTTTCCATGAAGCACCACTTCTTCGTCATTCACTCGCAGAATTCCATCTTTGAAGTTTAACTGGAATCCCTTGGAGCTCCTGACATCCATTCCAATGATTACTTCGTCTTCGATGTCTGCCACTAATGCTCGATGTAGGAAGGTTGTGTTTCCCAAGGTCATTTCAACCTCTATTTCACCATGGACTTTCGCTGCTTCTCCTGTCGCTGTTCGCAGTTGCCATTTTGTTGGTTTTATCATTGTCTCTAAAACAATGTTGGGCCTTATTACTGTTTTCGTCGTACCAATATCCAGCAGCATTGCAAATTTCCTCCTATTAATAAGGCCATTACGAAGACACTGTTTACGTGGTTGCATAGCGAAGCGACATATGCGTTGCTAGTTGACACTTGTACATAGGCCTTCTTTAGTTTCGCCGGCGATGAAGTCTGGACTCCGTTGCTCTCCTTGCAACGACTCTGGACATGTCCTACCTTACGACACTTCCGACATCACTAGTCTTTTTCGGTAAGAACTTCGTCTATTATCTTTCTTACAGAAGCTTCATCGTTTCCGCCATCTTTAGATTCTCCATCAACGATTCGGACTCTGGCTTGACCTCTGCAGGTATTTTTCGCAGCCTCGAATTCTAAAGCTCGAGCCAGTGCATCTACTAATGAGTCGGTCGAGCTATAGTCAATGCTTGTCTGGCTTCTTGGTCCCGAAGTCCAACCAAAATGCTTGCACTGCTAACCTTTCTATTACATTTCGGTGTGGCTGGATAGGCAAGGCGAACCAGACGAGCAATGTCAGCTTCAAACTCTTGTAGGGATTCATTTGATTTCTGGTGCCGATTTTTCAATAGGGAGTGGTAGACGTTTCCAAATGTGTCTGGCATACCTCAACTCTAAATGTTTGACAGTTGATCGTAGTCTTCTTGCTCCGAGTATTCAATGTTTGTAAGATATCTGTAGCATCCCCTCGTAAGGCTAAGGGTTAATGCGATTGCCTTCTCTCTGCCGATCATCGTTAGCTTAGCTGCAGCCTCCAATTGGCGCCGATAATTAGTCCATGACGATTTTCCATCAAATTGCGGGGGTTTCATCGTGGGTCTTGTTCCCTCGAGGCCAATTTTCGGATCCACTACTTCCAGACTGCTTCTGGTTTCGGTGTTTGATGGTGTTTCTCCCCTTTGTTTTGCC